>OOFE01028636.1:22140-37446 GCA_900323365.1 Monocentris japonica
TGACACACACAGAAGCACATATAGGACACACACATTGAAATAGTGCAAAAACACACTCATGCATATGCACACACACACACACACACACACACAGAAAAGTAGATTTTACAAATATCGCAATGAAAATGTGCATTGACAGCGGCTAGTAATTCAGTAAGTAGCCTACATAAATCTTTTGTGACTAAACAACAATCTCTCTTTCTCTCTCTCTCTCTCTCTCTCTCTCTCTCTCTAAATTACATTACAAGAGATATTGTGGTCTTAAGTTACCATAGCCTTACAACATGCAAAATAGAAAAATAGATCAGCATAACATAACTTGAATGACTAAAGTTGTGATGTAACATCTGTGCTAACACTGTAAAATACTGTGGTCTCTCCACCTCCTTGGTAACATGCTAGAGTGTTGAAGGATTGTCTGTGGCATCTGCATTGGGTATGCCTGTGAATACAAAATTGGTTTGCCTTTGGATTTTTTTCAAGATTTGAATGGAAAGCAGAATGAGTACATGTACTTCTTGTGCTACAGCACAGCTTACTCCACTTCAGTGTCTGCACCCAAGCAAGTGCAGTATTTGGGGATCAAGGACAGTGATAGAATCACAGAATTCAGAGTAAAACGGGGTGGAGAGGTGTAGGCAATGGTGCACATTTAATGAGTTGCTTATTAAGAGCAGGATTTTTTTTGTGAATCAATCAATAATCCACACAGACTGGCATCTCATTAGCATAACCAGGGAAATTAATAGATAATTTACTGCACCATCTGGTAGTATAATCACTCAGACAAAGCAAGGGGGATTTTCTTTTTTCTTTCAACCCTAAATCCTCTGGCTCATTATTGGAAACAACTGGTGGAAGCCTACAAGCAGTAGTCTCAGGTGGCAGGAGAACAAAATATGTATACCTTGCAGTCATATATTTACAATCTGATCACAATAAATATATTGGTCTGTTCATGACTATCTGAGTATTTATTGTGATTTTAAGTGCAATACTTTCTCTCTACCTTACCATTGAAACAGTATCTGACAAGTCCCAGGATGTTATAGTTCTGACATGTTCACCCTCTGTTATTCTCTCTGATATACACTGCTTATTTTCCAGATGGGTAGTCTATAATCATGTTGATTACACCTGGTAGTTATTGTGTTGGTGAATCCATACAATCTGAGATCATGAGAACTCCTTCTGTGTTAGTAATACACTGTCTCCCACTGAAGGAAGAGATACTCCAAGACACCTGCATATGTGATGCTAATTGATTTTGTTATTGATGGGTGGCACACTTGGGTTTGCTGTACAAACTGATCTATGGCTGTGACCGATTAGATGAGATACAAGATTACAGTCAGCTTAATGTGGCTAATAACATCAGCCCAAGTATGCACAGCTTGTAAACCATAGGCATGCAAACAATATCATGTATACTCTAATGACTCAGAGATATTCTCTTGTATTTCCTTGAAATCCCATACCACGTTTGAAGTACACTGTAATCATATTATAAGTGTATTATAATCTCAGAACATGACATAATAATAAGCTCTGTCTGTGACTATGTTTTGAGTGAAGTAGTATTTTTTAACTTAAAATCTGGTTGATAAAGAATTAATAACACCCAAGCTTTATAACAGCTACTAGGCACATTCATCAATACTGGTGTATTGATACCTCTCCAACACTGTTCACATAATATCTACATATTTTTTGCCATAGGAGTTTGGTGCTGTGTCAATTTATTAGAAAACTTCAAAAACAACATCCTCTTAGCAGTCGCCATTTGTAATTGGAAAAAAAAATGCTTCTGGGGTTGGATTTGAACATTTGAACATATTTTTATGCAGCAGCTGTGGGTGTAAAGGATGGAACAGAAAACAAAAGAAAACAGTACAGATAAAATGCAACTTATCTGTGGCGAGTTTGAGTTTTTCTATGAATTTATCATCTTAACAAAGTTGAGGCAATAATCTGCATTTATTTGTCACTACCAGTAGGTGTTGCTATACCTCTGTATGTATATGCATGCTTTTCAAAGGGAGGAAAATTGTTTGTGGGTTTGATGGCTTGGTATTGAGGAAAGAGACGATTGGGAGATGGATAGATTGAGTGAAATGGACAGTGATGACAATCTGACTTGCTGGAGTATAAAGCAATTATTTCCCATGTAGTTTTGCCAGTTCCCCTGGGTCTAGTTGAGTTAGAGGTGCAATCTGCCTTAAGGCTGCTGTTTAGAGTACTGGCTTCTTCAATTACTGTACATCCACAACTACATCACCATTATCAACAACAGCAGCATCAACAGCTAATCAGATTTCCATTATTTTCAAAATTGAATTTGAATTGAAAACCAAGAGAGGGCTATTTTATATGGAGATCATAATGGCTTCAGAAGGAGGCAAAAGCAAATACTGACATGCTGTATGCTGTATGTCAGACACCACAAACACTGTGCACACATAAATCAAGGGCTTGGAGCCAGAAGGGCGCAACTGGCATTTTGGGCAAAAATGAGAATGAAGAAATGTGTTCAGTAATATAAGGAAAAAAAATCTGGAATAATTTTGAATAAAAAGAAAAACTTTATAGCATTTGGTTACTGATTGGACCCAAAAAGGTTAAGTCCAGTTATACACTTCTGGCTCCAGATAATGCAGGGAGTACGTCAGCTTACGCTCCTTTTGGCTTCAGATGGTTGTAGAGACTTTAAGCATCACATAAATAGTCAAAATGCAGACATTGTGTCAAGACTGTACGAATGTGTATTGCAATCATCTTGAAAATTTAGCCTTAATAACACAATCTTTTCTTGTTACCTTGAGTATTTCTCGGTATTATGAGATAATTTCCCAATACACACATTTTTACTTCAACAGTGTAGAATAACTAATAATTTTAACATCATTCAGTTAAATTCTGTTATATATCAATACTTATGACATAGGTCGTCACCATAATCTAATCAGTGTTTTCAGTCCCAAATATTATTTGTGCCACCGGTACAACAACTGATTTATAACATCTGTCATATTGGTGTCCCAAAATGTGTAAAACATTGCATATGATGTCATAAACTTGCAAATGTGAACATAACAATATGGCATAACTTTGAGAAAGTGTTGATGAGCAAATAAGAATCCATGTTTTCAGCTGTCCAGAACACCATTTGGCCCAAGTCCATTTCCATGTATAGTAGACCTCCTCTTTGACCCTTGAGTTGTAGTTTGCCTTTCCAAAAAACATTCAGTGCTTCAAAAGTTCCTGTCAGTTTGCTCCATTTTTGGCCCATGAGATAGAAAAACCATATTGGACCAGATTGAAACCAATGCTATCTAGCAGTGTTCATGTCTCCTTTTATAGGATTTTGGTTGTCCAAAATTATTTAGCTCTCGATATGATGCCACAAACAAGGACAAATCAAGGGCATAATAGTTTGATATTATTTGAACATGATATAATGCCTTCAAAATTGTACTAATAGAATTTTTTCTTATATTGGACCGCTTCTTCTTGGTCAAAATACCCTTTGGGCCAGACTAGAAACAATCTGTTTTGAAAATTTGTGAGCTTGTAGTTGTATGGTGCAGTTGTATCATGGCCCAAAATAATTTAACTCATATAACTCTGGACTGGAAACACTGATTAGAGTATGGTGTGTACCTATGTCATAGTTATTGATATATAACACAATTTAATTGAATGATGTTAAAGAATGTCATTCTACATAGCTAAAGTGGAAAATGTGTGGATTCACATGTTTTATGGGGTTAGAAATGAATTTAGGGCTCCCCTAATAATTTTCCACTTAATTTGCGAATAAGAATTGTGAATCGGAAAGGAACAATGTCATCCTTTTCTCATAAAAACAAGATAAGGAGAAAAATGAAAAGGCAGTCATTTTCAAGAATTGTTAGCTAGCATGGCTAATTGCTTTGACCTGACAATAAAGATATCTCACCAATAAAACCTTTACCACTTCAAAGGCATATCTGCAATCTGCATACCACAGTAATACTTAGAATATGAGTAATAGCCTGAAGATATTGATGTAAAAACCTGTGGGAAAAGCCAGATTTCTTGAAGAGCTATGACCCACTATGTATGTTATATTTGGTCTTTGACCTTCCATGTCAAAAAGTGTGGGCATCCTTGCTTGCTTACCTACAGTACTTACAGAACTGTAATAAAATTAGCTGTTTTACATGATAGGGGAAAGACAATAATAATATAAGAAAGAAAGACGGTTGATGAATCAACTTTATTTGGCACTAACACACGGATGCATGCAGTGAATTTGTTTCTTCGCGTACCTCTGACTAGATATACACACACATCACCCCACATGCACTTTTCCAGGTCAGAGGACAGCGCAGGCGTCAGCTACTGGACAGCACGCCTGGAGCAGTTGGGGGTTAAGTGCCTTGCTTAAGGGCACTTCAGCAGTGTTGGCGGGCATCGTAGCTGTGGCACCAGTCATTTTTCAATCACCAGCTCACAGCTGGAATACACCCTCCTGGTCGAACCAGCGACCCTGCGGTGATGGGTCGGTCTCTCTTTATTCTAACCTTTATACTGACCTTTTTCTGTCTCAATTATCAGCCATTGACCATCTCTTTGTCACTGTTGAAAGGATTTCTCATGCACTCCAAAAGAGCTGTTAGAGGTGGACATAAAAAAAAAAAAAAACCTGCCCAATATCTGTGCACTCATCCTATGCTGGACAAAAAAAAAAAGCTGTTTTTTTTTCTCTGTATTATTATGAATCAAAATCTTGCAAATAAGAGACACATAAGTGGCCATATATGATGAGTTTGACTGGGCTCTTGTTCAGCCTTTGTAATCATGCACTTTGGATTGTTTATTTTTAAAATTATTGATGACTGACTCCCCTGTCCCCAATGTGGATTTTGCATTTATCTTTATAGATTGTGATGTAATGACTCCTTCATGAGTGAAAATGAGTGAAAGTTCATTAACACTGTGATAAAGCATCTCCTAGTTTGGTTGAAAATCCCAGTTTTCCATATCAACAAATCTCCTGCCACTAGCACCCATTGTGCGTAGCTTCTGCATTACCTTAGGTTTATATTGAAGGCTTCGATGCATGATTGAATTTAATCCAGCATGTCCTCTTGGTTTAAACCAACATGAAATAAATGTTATTGTCATGGCAGCTAATCCTTTTATGAGGTAGCAGCGCACTCTAGTGTCAAAATAAAATAGTGCATTTCTTAATGTGACAGAAAAATCTGAGCTGACACAACTTTAAGGGAGTAAGAGAATCTAGCCTAAAGGGAAAAGGAAGGTATGTGGGCCAGAAAACAAAAAAAAAACATCAGAAAGAAGGTGATGTTTCAAAGAAGCTGTGGAATGAAAGCATGATGTGTGCCAGTGTGATTGTCTGTTTTATACATGTATGAGCCCAGGAGGAATAAATTGTATTTTTGCGTATGCAACACAGGTGCAACACAGAATATTACTACTAAAATGACTTACACTGTACCAAGGCATTTGTAGCTCACTAATATGTCTATCTGCCAATCAACAAAACGTTCCATTTCAGCTGCTGTCAACACGAGTACCAGTCAGTCATAATATGCTGGCGTGGAGCTGTTGAGGTGTGTTATGGCTTGCTCAATGTTATACTAGGAGAATATGTTGTTAGTGTCCTTGTCATATTCTCCTGAACCAGCTTTTGTTTTTAAATTTCTATGGTGGGGCTTTCTTCTGGCCAGCTCTTTTGGGCTGCTTTTGTAATGCAAAAATGTGTGTTATGTCGTTGCTTTTTTTGATGCAGATACATGTAAACGCAGACTAGGATCCAAAGTCAAACCAACTCACTCACCGACTCATCACCTCACCTTGCCTTGAATGTTCAAAAATGCCTTTGAGCTTTGGATGATTTATGTTTTTGAGACAGCACACTCAGATTTACAAAAAATATCTGGAAAAAACAATATGCAATATGCAAAAAAGTGTAGCATTTTAACGTGAGATGAATTCATGTTCAGTGATCAATTATAAGATCATTATAAAAATGGAAAATACAAATCCCATTCTTTTAAGTTACTGACTGTGTGATGGTGTAGTGAAGCAATTAATTTGATTCATTTAATCCATTTAATTCAAAGTGCAAATTACAAATTTTATAGCCTAGTACTATATTACTACATCCTCAAGCCCTCCACTGCAGCAACAATAATCAAAAACCTCATAGACCCCTATAGAATTGCTTCAATAGGGGTCCATTTCCACCTATTTGTGAAAGTCATAGTGACTTATCCTCAATTGCAGACCTAGTTTGAAACATTTGATTCCCCCTGTCAGATCAGGTGGAAGTAACTCAAGGACCCCTTCTCTATGCTGTGCTACACTGCTGATATAATGTGGGACTCATAGCTTTTTCTTAATGTATGAGCTAATCATTCCCTCTGACTTCCATATCTTCATTATGGGTATCTCATGCACCATCACTAATTGCTTTAGTCAGAGTATATGACCAAACTGTAGACGTCACAACTTTAGCTTGCCTGCTAGCATTTACCTCTCTTTCTAAACATCTTATCACATCCTGTCTTATCCTCTGAATCTGCTCGTTGCCTGTAAGGTTCACTTAATAACATCTCCCGTAGGCTTCTCCAATATTATCTACACATAAACTTTACAATAAAACAGAAATAATCATAAACAACAAGTTAAAATGGCTGGCTGGAATAACCAACATGGTTTAAAAATAATATATTTATTAAGAAGTTTAAATTATTGTCATTAAATGTTATTTTACATATACTCCTGATTCATTTGAGTAGAGCTTTTTCAACAATATGTATACCTGACCCCATCAAATTGCCAAACTATGCTCATACAAGGAAATTGCATGGCCAAGCCATATGCACAGTATGTCGTGTGAGGCATGATACATTGTATGCACATGCAAAACCACTGCTACTTTGTTCTCTTATGCTAAATGGGTTCTTTACATGCTTTTCACTCAGCCTTGTTTCTTAAAAAGCAGCCAGAGTCCAGCCACAAAATCCCTCCTTCTAAGAGAGGAGGTTTTATCTCTGCCATCGGCTCAAAGTTTAAATGAGCTGTGGGGAATAGGAGAAGGCAGCCATCCTTCCCTTCATAAGCTTAATAGTCTCCACTGTCAGAGACACTTCATACACAACCACTGGTTGGCAGATTAGAAGGGTGGCTCACCACAAACACAGATAGATGCATGCACCAGCAGTCATGCTAGTGTATTCATACACATACAAGCATGTGCCTGTGTTCACAGTATGTATAGGAAATGCACAAATCAAATGTAACATTACAAACACACACACGTGAATGACTCAGGATGGGTAATGCATCCACACACACACATTCACAAATGCATACATACTTCCTTTGCGTTGAGTGTAGTGGCGTGTATGTGGCATGACAACAACTTTGGCCTCTCACCACATTCACTCCACCTTTCTAAATTGATAACAGATTTCCAGGCTCTCCTTTTTCCCAAAGAGCTTTCTGAATACTTCATACAGTCTTCCACTATCCACCTACAGTATGACCTGTCGGTTAGAGGGATTGTATATGTCTCATTTTACCACAGAGTATTATCTGAGAACAACTTTTGTTTAGTATACGGAATTGACAAAGATATTCTCAGTATTCTTCAGCAAAGAATAAGGTGGCTTAAGGCTAATAAATGGACTCCTTACTGTGAAGCCCTCTTTGGCTGGCTTATTTGATTACTCAAGTACTTCATTCACAAGGGGGACAAAAGATTGAGTTAGGGCGTGTTCACACCAAGCATGTTTGAAGCAGTTTATTTGAACTCTGGGGTATTTACTCCTTTAGTTCAGTTCATTTTGGCAGGCGATAACAATGACATTTGAACTCACGTGTGCAACAAATAACCACACCGAGAATATCTGAAAATGCATGTTTTGGATCTCTTCCTAACGAACTGCGGTGCAGTGTGTTAGACGTGAGAACGTAATCCAAGCCAACTAACCCCGAAACGCAAGGTTTTATGGCTATAAGCAGACAGATGTTGACATCTGATAGCCAGCAGTTGAAGTCTAGCATAACGCAATGAAACAAGAGCAAACCACAGTCTGCACTGATGCTCATATTCAGTTATTTCTTCATGTGTTCTTAACTGGTATTAACACAAGAGAAGCTAAATTACGGCAAAGAGCATAAACAAGTCCATCATATTTAGCTAAAATTACAGGGATATTTAACTAACTTATATCTATTTATATAAGTATATTAGTGTGAGTAAATAATAAATCCAAAGGTTTTGAGGCCCCACCCCCAGCTTGCCTAAATATTCTCTACAAAAGTTTGATGCACAGAGAACCTCATGATGGGCAGCTTGGTAGCGCTGTACAAAACAACAAAACAGAACTTGATTTTGCAGAAGCCTAGGGAAATTTTGACAAGCACTCATCGTAGCTACCAGGCGATAGCCACAGGTAAAAACAGTAAGGTTGCTGAGCCAATAGAAATATAATTTTGTGTGTGTATCAGACTTAATGGAACCAAATTCTAGGATGGTCTTCACTCTTAACTGACCACTTGCATAAAGGTGGCAGTTGTTAGTTTGATGACATATTTTCATATTTTTCTCCTTTTTTATGTAATAGGCCAATCTGCCAGATGATGCAACGCTTAGTTAATAATGTAATGGTGTAAATAAAATAATTGAAAAATGCCTTACTTTGTTTATATGAATCATTATATAAAGTACCACCAAAATTGTTTTTATAGGGCACTGGGCCACCATGAGATACCAGAACACCTTCATTGCACCTTGGTATAGTTTCTACAAGTGTCTGTGGATGTGAAACCTTCCCTGCACAAGAAATTACATTTTTTTATGTTTTGATGATGGTTGTTCGAAACACTGTCTCAGACATCGCTTCAGCAGCTGGTGACTGGGACAGTCATGTTATATGGTTATCTAGACAAAAACATTGTTATTTTGGCACTTTTTTCTCCAAAGCAAAGTTGCACAATATTCCACATGCCAATATTGCTCTCATCGACAGTCATCAGTTAGAAGCTGAGAAAAGGGGCAAACCCACTGTTCGATCGTTCGATGTCTATTTAGTTAAAAGTGGCCTATCAATCTGGCCATTCTAGAATCTAGAATCTAGAATTTAGAATTTCTGTAAACCAATTACTTTACCTGGGTTGCGCCCTCCTTCTTGCAGGTATGCATTTCCCTATGCATTTTTTTACGGGCTGCTTAGTCACTGGCCTAGCAGGAAAGGACAATTTCCCAAGAGCAGTGGGATTAGAAAAAATTGTCCTACCTCACTGGAGTGCAGTCAATCAAATAGTCCATTCAAGGAAAACCAAAACAAGGTCTTAACATGCAATCTTCACCTAAGGTTCTTTACATGGGTAGCACCCCTGTCCACAGCCCAAATTGATACCTCAGATACCATATCTCCCGTGATCCACATACATTGGTGACCAGAGGCTGCATATGCTACTGCCAGGTATTACTACAGATCAGTGGTTCTCAACCTTTTTTGAGACATGCCCCCCTTTGTACATTTAGAGAATTTCATGCCCCATCATAATTTATTAGCCTACCCTGACCAACACAAAGCAAAATCCTTGTTTGCTGTGGTCCAGTGATCCAAAGAAATCCATGCCATTTTTTTCCAAAAAGACCTCAATCAAAGGGAGAGAAAAAGTCATCTTACCACCGTAAGACTTATTCACAGAACTTTCAATGCTCATCTCCCCCTATTTTTTCCCCTCCTTACGCATGTCCCACAGTATGGCTGAGCATAAGAATTCCGAATATGCTTTGTTGCCAGAGTTCACCGCATGTCCAAGCCCTGATCACACAGAACAACCTCTGCACCAGTCCAGGTTCAAGGTGGGTCACTCGACCGAGACGGCCCTCCTTGCAGTGACAGAGTCACTGTCTGAAGCATTTGACACAGTGAACCACCAGATCCTCCTCTCCACCCCCGAGGGGCTGGGTGTCTCAGGCTCTGCACTCTCCCTGTTTGCATCCTACCTTACGGGTCGCTCCTACCAGGTGACATGGAGAGGGTCTGTGTCGCAACCATGCAGGCTGACTACGGGGGTTCCGCAAGGTTCAGTTCTGGGTCCTCTTCTTTTTTCCCTATACACATGTCTTTTGGTTCTGTTATTCACTCTCACAACTTCTCCAACCACTGCTACGCCGACGACACCCAATTGATCTTGTCATTCCCCCTCTCTGACACACAAGTGGAGGCACGCATTGCTGCATGCCTGGCTGACATCTCGGAGTGGATGTCGATGCACCACCTGAAGCACAAGACTGAGCTGGTGTTCCTCCCGGGGAAGGGTTGCCCGCACCTAGACCTGTCGATCACCATTGACAATGCTGTGGTGATATCAACTTGGACTGCGAGGAATCTGGGTGTGACCCCGGACGACCAACTACCGTTCTCGGCAAACATCGCATCAACGACACAGCCCTGTAGATTCCTACTCTACAACATCAGGAGGATTCGCCCCTTCCTCACTGACGAGACGGTGCATGTGCTCATCCAGGCTCTTGTCATCTCCTGCCTGGACTACTGCAACTCCCTACTGCAAAAACTCCCTCCTTGCTGGTGCCCCAGCATCTGCCATGAGACCTCTGGAACTAGTTCAGAAAGCTGCAGCTCGTCTGGTGTTCAACCTCCCCAAGTTCTCCCACACAACCTCCCTTCTCTGTTCTCTGCACTGGCTCCCTGTAGCAGCAACGGGTGATTGGCACCCTTCACTACTACCTCCTGGGGGCACCCTTTCACCTTCTGTTCAGACCATTGGCTATTGGCCAGACAGCTCTGGCTCTAAGATGTTAGAGCAATATCCTTGCTTCTAGCACCACACCACCAAAATGCCTTCATCCAGAGTTAGACACCTCTGTGCCAGCTAAGGGAAGTGCACGTCACATGGTTGAACACTACTTTAACTCTTGCGCCACTCTCTTGCACTCTCGCAATGTCAAATTAATCACCCCAATCATTAAACCAACTGTGCACAGACTATGGTAACTTATATTTGAAGAATGTTATAGCCAACCAGCTTTGTTCATAATATTGATTGTTGTTGTATTGTTTAGCTACCACTTTGTTGAGTATTTGCTCAAGATTGATTGTAAATAAAATTTTGTGCATATGATTATATTGGATCCATGTTGACAGGGCCATAGGCAGTCCACCACATCTCTGCTGCTATGCTGACTATTTGGTCCAGATGTGCTAATACATTGAGTGTTTGTGTGTGTGAGGGTGACCGTGCTGGTTTTTGTGTGTGTCTGTGTGTGTGTGTATGTGAATGAGTGAGTGAGAATGTGTGCAAGAGTAATTTTGATTTAAAACCATAATAAATCAATGTCATGTATCAGGTTGAAGTTTATTTTGTATATCCCTGTATTTAAATCTGTAGGTTTTTAACATTTTCAAATACAAGCAATATACCTTGTGAACAAACTCAACACAAAAAACAAATTGCAGATGTAATTAAACATTATTGAACATTATTAAACATTAATTATATACAATGAAAGAGAAAACAGACACTTTTACAAACACAAAAGAAAGAGCATGTAGTCAGTCAGTCACACACACTTAGAGACACCTGTTGTACAAGTACAAGTACAAGTCTGTGCAACCTCCTTGATAAGAGGATGGCTGAGGTTCACCTGTAGTTAATGCGGCTAAACTGCAACTTCTCTGGCAGAATCGGAACTGTCATTTTGATTTGTCTTGCAATTATGAGTTATTATAAAAGAAATTGGCTCACAGTTCAATGGTTCAGTTTACCCAAATACATAATAGTGGCAGACTGGGGGGAAGACTACCCTGAAGAAACACTACCCTGACCCTTCCTCTTAGCACTTGCTTATTTGTTTCACTTACTTGTCTTAGCAGTTGCTTATATGCTTCACTTATTTGTCTCATTTGTTTAAATAAAAAGTAGGTAGCTAAGTTATTGTACTTTTACCTTAGCACTGGTTATGCTCTTAGAAGCTTGTTTAGGAAGGAAATGCACTTACAATTTCTGGTGACTAGTAGTTTTTTTGCCTACCTATGTTGAATGCACTTATTGTAAGCCGCTTTGGATAAAAGCATCTGCTAAAAAAAAAAAAAAAAAAGAGACTATGTAGAAGAGAATCGAGCTGGTAGGCTGATCTCCCTGCATCCCGGGAATCTTTTTAACTGTGTTTGTCTTTCAGTCGGGGAAAAGGAGAGAAGGAAAAAGGAGTGGAGACCAGACCAGGCCTGTAGCAGGCGCCCCAACCTGAGGGGCAGCTTGAAACGCTGAAGAGTGGAAGAGCTGACTTGTAAAAGCTAGCGGGAGGCGCACCGACCGGGGACTGAGCAGGAAAGTGACAGTTGAGACCGGGTTGTTTGATGTGTGAACAAATAAAACGCCCTGCCGGCCAGTGAGCTATCCTCTCCATGCCTGTGTCTCTGTCTGTCACGGCTCCGGGGGTAGTGATTCTACTACAATCATGAGTTTTGATTTCATCTGGTCTGCGTACCAGTCACAATTTCCCAAACACACCAGCCTGGCAATAGGACTCCAGAAAACTGTCTTTGTTGTTTTCAGCTCAGGGCGTTGTTGCAAAACCTTGATCGTACACTTTGTCAATTTTAAACTGCACAGTTGTACCATTCAATGACTGAGCTACACGCCAGTTTTTGTCAGTTGATTAAAATGAATCTGAAATGGATCCTAAAAACCTTTCTCCATCATCACTACCCTTATTTGCAGCAGTTATCTATCCCCTTTGCCAGGTATGTTCCAGCCTCGTGGATGCGGGCACAGCGTAAACAGTTTCCCTCACCGGTTGCTCTGTGCCTTTTGAATGCTTGCATGTCCCAGGTGTATGTATTTTATCAAACGGCTTGGAATGCTTAGGTTTGTGTGTTACCACATTCACATCACTGTCAGCCCTTACATTGGCATTTTGTATTTTTATGATTTCTTAAAGCTATTCTTAAAGATATTCTTAAAGTTCTAACTGTAGCTTCTGAGACACATTGCTATCTGTAATCCCAATCACAATGCAATCTCTTGGTGGCTTTGAAATCATAATGTTCTGCAAGTTCAGTTTTCATGCTGCAACACTCTCCCCATGCCTGTTCATGTATCGTTTTATGCTTTGGTACAAAGCATAAAGCAAATTTCTTAATCACTGTATAATACTTCTTAATACTTAATAATACTTCACTTCTGACTCAATGTCATGATCGGGGTCATGAACTGAACTGAGAAGGGTATTAAGAATTTCCCTCATTGTGCCCAGCCTCAGTATGATTGACCCTGCTCAGGAGAGCCAAGAAAGTAATGGAACTCCAGCAAAAGAGACAAAGAAGTGGAAGAAAAGTAAAGACAATCAGGACAGCCAGTAGTATTTGGAAGAGGTGGAAGAGCGCCGATTGAGCCCATCCATTTTTGGATATCCTGATTTCAGCCAACCGTTCATCTTATAGTAAAATTGCATCCAAGGTTGCAGAAAAGGAAAAGGTTATTGCAACAGGAAGGTCCATGAAGCAGCCATCCAGCCTGGTTGTCATGTTCTCTTGAGAAAACTAAGTGAGAAAGGAGGGCCTGGAAAGCTGCACACCTATTGGGAGGATGTTGTAGTTGGAAGCAAAATTGTCCTGTGTTGGAAGTGCTACCAGAGGATTGTTCACAGGAACACTCTACTCCCATGTGACTTGATGCCACTCCCAGTGAAATCTTCCAAAGGATTGATAGAACCAGGGGTAAAGAGCCAAATCAGAGGCCCAGACAAACTCACTTGCAAAGGCAAAATGATTCAGCGTCAGAGCAAGAGTGGGAAGGGACATGAGGCCAGTGCTTCAGAGAGAGGGTTCCATGAACAAGACTAACAAGTGCTAAAGCTTACTGGGACCATCTTTCCAGCATCAGTAGCAGTGACATTACCAGGTACTGGACAAACTCTGGAGGATGAACCTGTGGAGGAAACAGGAAGTTTTAAACATTAGCACTTGACCAGAGACTAGATAAGAGAAGAGGGTTTAACACAGCCAAAGCCCCATCCAAACACTGCACAGCTGTGGAGACCTTGGGATTATGCATACTGACAGTGTGTATGGCTGGCAGGCAGTGACTCCAGAGACTCCCATATACCTGAAAACAAATATCACACAAATACCCACATTGATGGACTGCTGCTTCATAGAGACATTCTAATGTACCTGAGCCCTGTTAAGAACACACAAGCATACAAACAAATGCATATAATAAACTGTTACTTCACAGAGATAACCACAACTATCATATAATCTTTCACCATTGCATGGTAGAATATATTGTATGGTTACAATCGTTGTAATCATTGCAAACTTAGTGACCAATATACAATATTTGGGGTCAGAAAAATTACCAGTGATATACCAGTTTAAAAGTCTGCCATAGAAGTTGAGATCAGAGCTATATTTGGTTTTAAGTGTAATTCATACGGTTTGCTGAGCAGCCCTCATAATGTAATTTCCACTGGGTCATACATACAATGTCTCTTTTCATTGCTAAGCAGATGACACAGCTCTATCTTCCGCTAAAGCGTGACAATCAGACCAGTCTCATTACACTCACAGAATGCCTCTATGACATTAAATGTTGGATGGTATAGAACAGTGGTCTTCAAATCTGGGCCTCGGGATCCAGAGTACTGCTGGTTTTCTATTCTGCCAAGTAGTTTCCATTCTAGCTGTCTAATCAGGGATTGATTAAGACCTGGGATACCAGGTGAATGCAATTAACTTCCTGGTAGGAGAGAAAACCAGCAGCACTTTGGACCCCGAGGCCAGGATTTGAGAAACTCTGGTATAGAGTTCTCTAATTAAATGAGGATAAATCAGAAAGAAATCAGAGTTTTACCACAACATATCTAGAAAACAGTTCAGTCATTACCAGAATGTATAAGAAGACGTTCAGGCACCACAGGGAAAGTTCATCCAGGGCAACAAGGTGGATCACAAGGCTCTGGCAAGAGATACTTAGAGAACCCCGCCCATCATCACTTTGAGATCCAAACATAGAGGATATAGATATGATATGATATGATGATATGATAGAGATATGGTCTTTTACATCTACACAACAATGCACTTTCTGTTGCTGCTAACATATGACTGCTCGGCGAAACACCCGAGCTGTCATATAGTGAAGTTCGCGGACGACACAGCAATAGTGGGACGCATCACCAACAACGATGAGTCTGAGTACAGAGAGGAGGTGGAAAACCTGGTGGGTTGGTGCAAGGAGGATCAGCTG
>OOFE01028639.1:0-10109 GCA_900323365.1 Monocentris japonica
GGTGCAGGTCATCCAGCACAAATTACACGTCTCTGCTATGTCCTGTAGGATGTCACGAGAATGACTACATCATATTGTCTTTGATCCCTTGCAGCAGTTACAGTTGTTTGTTTTCACATGAACAAGGGAGCTTCAGGGTTATTCAGCTACAACCAAACTTGTGACAGTTGAGCATTAAAGATTAAAAACTGAATCTATTTGCAGTATGTACATTCCTGTGCCTTTGATGTATCAGAGGGATGAGACCACCCTGAAGAGCAATTTAACATAGTAGACTTAATTTCAAGGTCAGCTCTCCAAGCTTATCAAACTCACTGCTTCCATTCACCGAATCACCTTCATTTTATTGCCACGACAAGGGATTCGGCCTGACTATTGCTAAATCAGAAAGACCACTCTTCCCGCCACCCAGAGAAAATCTTTATGGATTTTTCCATTGCCTTACTAAGTCTCAGCCTTTGGTGATTGCTATTCTGCAGAAGGTTGCGAATGGTTTAGGAATTAGGAAAAGAGGGATTCATTTTCCGCTCCATACCAGCTGCTCGTGCTGCAAGGATGGGATCTCTCGTCCCCGGTCTCCTCGCTCTGGCTTCTCTTCTCCTGTCTTTTTCTCTCTTCGGTCTCTCTTACAGCCAGCACCTGTGGGAAACAACAATAAAGGTGAAACTGGAAGCTGGGCAATCATTGTTTTTGATTGCAGCAGTTCTTTAAATCTAAAATAATCTAACTACTTAGCCTGCATGGGCATAAATGAATAAAGAATAAAGGGTCAAGGACATGGCTAGAGAAGATCTAAACACCAAGTAGGTCATCAGGGAATGTCAATAAAACTGTGTTGCCGTGTTGTCAGGAGGGTAAAAACAGACTTATGACAGGTTACAAAAGACCGGCTCCTGCAGGACTAAAAGCACAGAAAAAAACATTCCAGTGTTTTTGACTGACGCTCTGCATGTGAACAATATACCCCCATGAGATGCCGATCACTCTGACCTCCCTGTGGTGCAGCCTAGAAGAATCCCGATCCACGTATAGCAGCTCCCCTCCTCTCCCAGCTTTCTACGAACCGATTTCACGCCCCCATCTCTCTCTCCAGCACAACAACACACAGTGTGGCTGATCAATTCAAGGCTGGGAACCTCCCTGCCATGTCATGTCATTGAGCAATGTTTTCTGTTCTCTTGCTTCCGTGACTCACACTCCTAAATCCAGTGGCATACACACACCCCTCCAGTTTTGCGGGAACACCCATACCCCATACAACTTTAGGCTAGGCCTGATTTAGAGAAGAAGAATGAACCTTAAATTGCGTTCCCTGCATGGGCAACCCAAACTTGAAGCTTGTGCTGCATGTCCGCCAGATAAGCTGCGTGATAATGTCTGCTGAGTCTCATACCTTGGCTGGGACCACTCAGTCAGGCTGCAGTGTGTGACTCTGCGGCCGACATTTTGTCTGAGGATTTTACAGCCAAATAACGCTGATGACTGACCTTTGCATAATGTCGTACCAAGACTTGATGGTGTTTAGTCCATTGTTTCATACTGTTGGACTGTTGGATACAGTGGGATAGAGGGTGGGAGAGAGGGAGAGAAAGAGAGAGAGGGAGTCAAGAAAATAAGCCTCAAAACAAAAATAATGGTTGCTGAAGCCCTGTTGTGGATCCACACACTGACAGAAATTGGAAATACAAGGAGCAGGAATCGTGCTAAGTGACCGATGCCTAGTTCTACAACTGCCTGAGGGTCCCAGAATGATGTACTATCTTTATCTGTACTCTTAATTATGTAAGACATTGACACATTGCACACATTATGAATGCATCATTACCTGATCATAAAAACTGGAAAGATCTATTGCAAGAAAATGCTCTCAATAACAGAATAAAAGTCCCGTGCTGAAAGTTTAGGTGCAATCCTGTGTTTGTATAGAAGGCAAATACTTGTGTAAGACAAATACGTTACAGGAGATAACAACATGAACTCCCCCGGACTCCCACACAGCACAGATGAACACACACAGACACCCCAACACACCATCACACACTGTCTGAGGCCTCAAGACTCCCACAGATCAACAAGCACAGCTGTGTAGCTTTTCAGTTGATTTATTCAGGTAAGGGCCCTGATGATACGATCGCAGAGTGATTTATCTCTTTTTGATTTGTCCATGTCCTCCAATCTGAGACGCTGTGGTGGTGAATCTGAAATCCGCAACCAAAAAGTACCAACGTTTTACCAACAGTTAGATAACAAAATCCACTCTCTCCACGATCAAGAGCGCAGAAAGGCTCTCAATACCGCTTCGAATTGTAAGCCCGGTGCACGTGGCTCTCATCATATACATTGATTGACATGATTAAAGGGAGAGGATCATTTGCAATAGTCTGAGATCTGATGAAGAAAGGGTTACAGGAAAGGGAGCTCCATCCTGCTATTCCCCAAGGATCCAGAAACAACCCAGTCACTTCCTCCAAGCCCAGGAGAAAGAGGAGCGAGGAGAAGGAGAGGGTAAACGAAACAGAAAAAAAGGGAGTGGGGGTAAGAAGAGCAGTACAGTATGTAAGGGAGGGTGGGAGAGAAAGTGTGGGAATGTGAGAAAAGAAAGGCGAAACTGCAAGGGGAGGGGGAAGAGAAAAGAAATGCAGCTGAGAGTCTTAGATGGAAACTTCTCGAATGAGAACACCATGACTGTTCTCGGATTTGGACTCCACCAGTATGAATCACTGCAAATCCTTCTGACACCAGAATGTAGTCTGCTCCTGTTAAAGCAGGAAGAACATCAGAAGGATGTATGGGCTTGCAAGAGCTCCTGACCAAGAGTAAATAAGGTTTCAAAAGACCTTTCCTCATAATCCAAAATGGCTCCGCCTAGAAGATTACCATCATTTGTGCATTCCACAACTAAAAATAGATCTACAATAGAGAATCCCTATGAGAGGTGGGACTTGCTGTAACTAAATAAAGCTGATTGTTATTTAATCAAAACTCTTTTTTCCATTGTTCGGGACTGTGCAGAATACAAACAGACCCCAGAGTCCTTAATGTAAATGTGGACGAGAGTTTTAAATGCTACCTAAAGTTCACAACAAGAAAAAAATCTTTGCTTTGTTGATCTGTGTGCTGTGCCCATGTATCTATCTGCTAAGACTTCTTTGTGCCTCCACACTCTGCAGCACAGATGGTTTCATTCAGCCAACCAGCGCTGAATGAATAATTTATCAGTAAATTACAAATCTCTCATGAGCTCCAGCTACAGGACGCTGAATGTAGAAGCAACAACGGCTATTTGTCATCCAGCAGAGCGGCGGTTACTGTACTGTGTACATCGCTGCACGGCAGAGAGGACATCACCACGTGTAACGCGGCCAGATGATCTCATATCATCTTGGTAATACAGCGTGTTCTTGTGCTGATCATGGCTATGTGGCTTTTGACTCATTTGAGCTTCAAACTGGGGACAGTGAAATCATAACCCAATGAGACGTCCCCTCCAGCGCTATGTGCCCTTTGCAAACGGCCCTGTTTTTTACATTAAGGAGTGGTGGTATGGAGGAGCAGACGGCATTGGGCTGCAGTAGTCTGGTGCTGGCTAGAGTATAGCCATGGGAGGAGCCTGCCTGCTCACATTACTCCTGGAACAGGAGCAGAATAAACACCAGCCCAGCTGCTATTGGTCATTGTGCTGACCTCCAACAGGAAACTGAGCAAGGGTGGGGCTGAGGGACAGGAGTGGCACGGAAACAAAGACGAAAAAAAGGCATCAGGGAGAAAATTCCTGCGCAGCGCCGGAGGTGGGGATTAGGAATGATGACGACCAGAGAGGCAGAGTGCTGTGATGATT
Organism: Monocentris japonica; assembly: GCA_900323365.1. Classification (NCBI taxonomy): domain Eukaryota; kingdom Metazoa; phylum Chordata; class Actinopteri; order Trachichthyiformes; family Monocentridae; genus Monocentris; species Monocentris japonica. The sequence continues at coordinate 3,839 of OOFE01028639.1, forward strand.
TGAGGAAGCAGAGGGGTTCTGGTCTGGAGGAGGCAGACGAAGTCCAGACGGCAGTAGACGGGGCCGTGTGGTGGAGAGCTGGTCAGAGCAGTGTTGGGGTTAAAAGCTCAGGTCAGCGTGTGTTGTGGTACCGAGGGGACGGCGCGGCAGGGCAGAGGAAGTAATCTTACAGCCTTGTTGATGTAGTGAAGTGGTTCCCTCTCAGGGAACTCATCAATTGCTTCCTGATTCAATAAGAGCTGTTGATCAAATGGCGCTGTGAACATAAAGACCACAAAACAGACCAGGCAAACGTCCACAAACCGGCACATTCCACCATGTTTGTGTGCATTACTGAATAGAATAGTCCATCTTGCTTTTCTGAGAGATTAATGTATTAAAGGAGATCAAGCCAGATAATGAATTTCTGCCCCTAGTCCTTTAAAAGCCAGATCAGGACATATGCTCATCGTAAACAGTACTAGATTGGCTGTCCCGTCAATACAGTTAAGTAGGAGTATTAACCCTCATGTCCTAACCAAACCCCCAGGTGGACGCTGCTGAGCCAGTACTGGACCACATGTTTATCCCTACTTTATAAACAAGCCAGCCTCCAAAACAAGAACTGTCTTGTTTAGTCATCACAAAAGCTTACTCAAACATCAATCTTCATACCTTCAGTGGTGTCCAAATGTATTATTGTTAGCCATTTAGAAGGAAAACACAAAAACAACATAATATTTGGGTTGCTTCTAGAGCAGCTAAATGAACATGCATTTTGACTTCTTTCTGGCAAGCCCAAATGTGGTGGGGGCAGACGCAGTATCCACTGGACCAACATTAAGTGACTTGTGATGGGACCAGTGTACAGTGGACTGAGGGAGGTAAATTGTATTACAGGGTAGAGTGAAATACAATTTGACTGCTTGCACTTACACTGAAAAATGCGAGGTAATAACATCACTAATCCTTAAATTTCACATAGAAATTCTAAAAAGTGATAGACTGAAAATAATAATTGTTTCAACAGAACAGATGTATCAGTGACGAGTTTGTCAGGCTGTCTAAAAAATCTACTAGTCTATCCCTAGACAACGACAGACAGTGTCATGCAGAGCGTAATTCCATTAACCTCACTAAACCATTTAAATGCCCGGCGTGTGGCCCACTGTGCAAATGGGGTTTATAACCCTACATTCCTTAAGTTTGGAATTCCACTACAGCGCCCCTTCATCCAAACACTGTAATGAGACAGACACATCCTACCCAAGAGAAGACTTGGTGAAGAAAACTCCAGCTGGGCACAAACACGATCAGTGTTTCCCAAACTGGGTACTCCAGGAGGAATATAAGCATGACTGTTTGCGTCATAGGTTTCCCGCTACCCGTTGTTATTTCCCCAACTGCAGCACAGACAGTTATTTAATTCTGTACCAAGTCAACAACAACAAGCATCTTCTCAGATGGGGTTCTTTGGGATGCAGATTTATTAAATAGGGCTCTGTGGTGTATTGTTTATTTGGGGTATACCGACATGAATGATGGGGCAGGACCCATCTGAGGGCCATGCAGCTGCTAATGATCTTTGGCTGTCCCCTGGGTGTTAATTTAGCACAACAACCAGTACATTACAATAACAGTATGTTACTGTATTGGATGGTCTAACCTGACGGGCTGATAACTGCACCTCAAAACAAGCTCTGCACTTCCTTCATCAAAACAACAGCTGATGTGTTTACTGATCAAACTTCTGTTATGGGCTTTCAGTCTCCCCCACACATCATGAGAAGTCCTGTTGCATACCTTGATTCAGTGGTGAATGAAGAGGAGGGTAAACAGACCTCCAGTCAGTTATCATTACAAGACAAACAACCACTAATGTATACAAACATCAAATATGTTTTCACAAAAGCATCAATTTGTGGATTTTTCCTCTTTAAGACCCTATACTCATTTCACTTCTATCAGTTTGATGCTACTTACTCTGATGTGTGCTATGAATCTAGATTTCCGACAGCCTAAAAGATGTGTAAACATTTGACTGTAGCTGGGTTTGCCCTCCACTTCATGTCTGGTGACATACAGGCCTATCCCGCCTCATCCATCCTCTGAGGACATGTCCTGCCCTACGTGACCGCTGACCATCGACAGGCGGCGAGACGAGCACATTTGAGGGCGAAAAGCGGCAACGAAAGGCTGATGGACATCTGGAAGTAATGAAAACTCGCAGAATGCACGGTCCCACCCTCTCCCTCGGGTCTTGGTAATCACGGGGTTTCCTTTTAATGAAGTTAGAAAATGATCAGATCATTTTAACGAATCACCTGTGAGGCATGAGGGAAAGTTTTACACGACGGACAAACAAAAATAAGCAAACGCGGGGCCATACAATATCATACAAAACTGACACGGTAAAAAAAAAAAAAGATTATTGCAGCTTAGGCTCCCACCAACATTAAAAGTCTTTCAATAACATAACAGTTGTGAGTGCAACCTAGAGTGCGTAGATTATAATTAGAAAGGCAAAAGTTCTCCTTATAACGCCCCTAGGGAGAAAGAACTGAGATCCAGATCCTATAATACATTTTGCTATACACATATCACAGTCTCTATAGGAATATTACAGGAATATTATAACCATTCAATGCTAGATAGAAAATACTATAAAGTACGATAACATCACTGTTAACTTGGTATCCAATACAACAGACGCACTCTAAGTCCCTATAGGAATATTATAGAAATATTATAGTGATTTTTCGTTAAGGGCGCTCCTCGCCACCGTGGAGCGCGTGAGTTACCGATGATGCTCTGAACAATAAGACACGCACGAGAAGAACAACCACAAGACTAAGTAAAATTTTCTGCTTAAACTACAGACACACTAACAGAACATTCACAGACCGAATCCCCTCGTGCACTGGGGCAGCAATATTACTATACGGCGGGGTGATTTCGGAGGATAAAGGACCCGTTACTTCGGAGAGGACCGGAGGAATGGGCAGGACCGACGCTTCACAAAAGAAGTCGCACTGAGAATAAGCCACCGCGCCTGGCGCTTAAATTAAATGCAATTTCCCAAATCGTAGCCACAACAGATAACACATTCAGCTGCTGTATTGTGCTCGCTGGCCTTACCTGTGCTTTCAGAAATCCTCTCAGCCGTCTCGGCCCGGGGACGCTCACTGACAGAGACAAAAAACACCGCAGCCGAGATGCTCCGGCCCCCCGCCCTCTGCTCTTAAAGGGCCAGGCAGCGGTTTGACTCTCCGTAGCCCACTGACTCCCAGACTGGGGTCCTTGTGGTGATTCCTCTGGTAACTCTCTGCAAAACGAGGAAGAGACCAATGCAAGATACAGTCAGGCAGGCCTGAGAAAAAGTCTTCTCTGGCACAAAATGTCATCACATGAGGTTTGAGGTAATAAGGTAATAATACCGTTTGAAAAGCCAGCCATAGGAAAACATTTTTAGGGGATACAAATTTTGTCGCTGGCATACTTCTTTTCCAGCTGGTATTTGCTGAACACAAAACAGCCCTGTGGCTTAATATAGATGTTAATACAGTGAAAACAAGTTAGATCTTCTTGTTAACATACCCCCAAGGTGATCCGGCTGCAGATCTGTTTTACAGTCTCTTAGCACAAGTAGATGGTTGCCATTCTGGCGAGCATTAAAATGCTACAACTTTGGGGAAGAAAACAGCAACTTATTTTTTAGTATTTCATAAAATAGTATAGTGAGAATAACTTAGGCTATGACAATGGCAGACTACCACATTGGAAACAATAACTTTATTAATATAGCTACAGGTTAGAGTTTTGTTTTGATGCCAGCAATAATTTTCTCAGAGCAGCCAACACGTCTCTCATTTTTCAAACGGTTGAAATCTCCTTTTGGAACAAAGCCTTTTCATTCATATTTTCACCAGTGTATTGTATAGTTGATAGGCTTGTCCTAAGATGCCGTCATGCCACGTGGTGTCTGGCTTCAGCCCATCTGGAGGGTCTGTTGTTGATGGATCCAGTTTGCTAGAAAACGGATAGTTCCGGTCCTCAGTTCTGATTGGCTGAGCCACGTTCGAAGACGTCGTAAGCTCGCACCTGTGACCGCTTAGCAATTAATTTAAATCGTAATGCGCTAACCGAGAATGCCCTCTCATACCGGTGATTATTGTCGCCTAGCAACCGCGCTGATTAGCTACTGTTCAATAAATATATTGCTTGGCGGAAGAATAACATTTAGTTATTATTGATTAATGTTTAAAATAACTTTCCTTCCTTTATCACGTTACCGCCGTTTTGAAAAAGCAATAAGCTGCGGTAAACCGTGATTTGTATAACTAACAGGGTTTGTCTGTTAAACAACGCCTCTTCTCTATTCTGAAATAAGTATCGGCCTAGCGTGGCTTCTTGCTCAAAGTCAGACCGCTAAGCGATTTTTATGCAGGGTTTTATGGCTGTGGAGTTCGTGTTACACATCAATTACACACCCTGTGGACGTGGGGCCCTTCGCTCTGGTGAATCAAACATCGCAGGCTACAATGGGAGACATCCTACCCTACCGCCACAGGAAATTAATTGCATGAGAACAGCAGCGAAAAGGAGACTCGCTCCTCGGCTCAGGGGGACATCTGTATCAAATAGACCTGGTCTCTGCCGGGCTGTAATTACCGAGTACTTACCGGTGTGGACGGTGCAGACCCGTGAGCCTGACTGTAGCAGCCTGCAGACCTATACCTGCAGTTCACGAAGATACTACTCCTTACCAAAATTAAAACAATCCCAGAAAAACAATATAATCCTATAATAGACGGATAGTATTCAAATATCTCAGCAAAAGTTAAGTCCATGATGAAATATTATCGTTATACCATTGGACATAAAATAGGCCTACCATAACGTATAAAGTATGGTCACTCAAACTCATTACTAAGTATCACAGGCACACTATTAAGCCCCTATAGGAATATTAGTGTTTTTCTCCTAAACATCTAGTTAGATAAATAAAGTATAACATGGGCTACGTATTAGGCATTCGTCTCATTACAGCTCCATAATACCACAAATAATGGCGGACCTAAAAGAAAAGGAAGAGCAATTTAAAATGATAATGTGAATAAATAAAAAAGGTGTCCATTGGTTAAAAAAAAAAAAAAAAAAAAAAAAACATTTCAGCCAGCTTTGTAAAACTACAAAAGCAAGAGATATTTTAATAGTTACAATGTTATCTGCTGAAGTTTGTTTACAATAGTGCAATATAAGAGATACAGTAGTTGCAATACAGTAGTTAGGAAATGGCTACATTAGGTATAAATCTTCCACAACTAGGGTGGTGGATGGATACAAAACATGTGGAGCACTTTTGACATCAATTCAAATACAATAGTGACTGGACGTTCTTTACATGAAACAGGTTATCAGGCTCTACTGCAGACTGTACATGTTTGGGTGGGTGACGGAGATTGTCGGGCAGTGCTTCTGTGGTGAACATCTGATGTGACTGCAGTGCATTACAAGACAGTTTCACAGTGTTTAAACGACCATTTAAACATCCACTTGGCTTTTTCCCATGCCAGTCCTTTCCCTCTTTAATTACTAGAGTATGTTGCTCCTATGCTCAGATTGGGGACCGAGGGCTCCGCTTGGAAAGCATGATCCCCACCTCTACTCTATAATGAATTCTGATGATGAGACACGGGCGGATGAATGTGGGAACCTGATGAAGAAGGAAGGTCAGTTATTTGGTATGTTGATAACAGAAAACCTCCCTGAAAGTGAGTAGCTATGTCGGGCAGTGACTACTGCTGGTCCCAAAAAAAGAACAAACACACAAATTCAATAAGGCCACAAAACACAACAGACAGACCCACACTAAGTCTGCAATGGAATCCAGCCCTTTCAACAGCAAACATTACAAATAGACAAGCAAATGGAAAGGAACCCTAATCCCCTGCAGTCGAGCGGACACACTCAAACCCAAACCCAAACAAAGCATTCAAAACAAACACATAATCAAAGAAGTGCCTCAGAGTGTTTGGATGCTCTAGTTCTGTAAATCCCAAAATGATAAGTAGTTCAAGCTCAGAGGGCTCACTCTAGGTCGTCAGTGGAGGGACTACTCTTGAAAGTTTGTCTTTTAATGCTCAAGAGACAGAACCTCGCTCCAAATGACTATGTTTACAGTGCAGATAAACTTCCAGCATAAACACTGGAGGTTTTTTCCTATAGGAGGTGTGAGGGACAGGAGGGAGGGATGACAGGGGAAGGTGTTTCAGGAGGGAAAGAAGTGACG
>OOFE01028640.1:0-11120 GCA_900323365.1 Monocentris japonica
TGTTGGTCTACCTGACCGTGGCTTGGTATCAACAGAACCACTAATTTTCCACTTCTTTATCAGAGTTTGAACACTACTAATTGGCATTTTCAAATCTTTGGATATCTTTTTATATCCTTTTCCTGATTTATAAAGTTCAACTACCTTTTCTCGCAGGTCCTTGAACAGTTCTTTTGCTTTCCCCATGTATCCAGAAAATCTGTGCAGCTCTGGATGAAATGTGCAGGGCTCTCTCCAGAGCTAAGAAACTCACTGACTATTTATACACAGACACTCATTACAATCAAACAAGTCACAGGTGTGGACACTTACCCCTAACAGCCATTTAAACCTGTGTGTGTCAATCTGTGTGAATATTATCAGGCCAAACATTCAAGGGTATGTAAACTTTTGATCAGGGCCATTTGGGTGATTTCAGTTATCATTATGATTTTAAAAAGGGCACACATAATTATGTGATAATAAATGGCTTCACCTGACCACTATCTCTAAATAAAAGAGAAGTTTTCTGCATGATTAGTCATATTTTCCAAAAAATGGCCAATATTTCACAAATTCTGCCAGGGTATGTAAACTTATGAGCACAACTGTAATATGTGCAGCGAACATATGATATTATCATGGGTTTGTCTCTGCGAGATAAACCCTGTCTGGTCAGTGTGGATAAGCTGGGGAAGGACCTTTTCAACTCTCTTGGCAAGAATTGATGTGTATAGCTTGTAATCAGTGTTAAGAATCGAAATTGGTCTAAATGACCCGCAGTCCAGTCTGTCTTTTCCCTCCTTGGGGATAAGAGAGATAGTAGCCTCTCTCCATGATGGTGGGATTTTCCCATCTTTTAAAGCTATATTAAATGTCTGGAGAAGACTAACTCAGACCGGAAAGTCTTGTACCATTCAGAAGAAAAGCCATCCGGGCCAGGTGACTTATTTGCTTTTAGCCTAGAGATCGCAATATTCAATATTCAATATTCAAGTGATTTCAGCTATTAATTTTGTATTTTGGTCTTCCGACAGAGTAGGTAAATTGAGAGATTCTAAGAATTGTCCAATTCATTGTTCATCTTCCAAATGTGGCTGTGTATATAATCGTTTATAATCATTTTGAAAAGTCATTTTTATTTCGTTTTGCTTATATAAAAGGGTTTGAGTCTGGGTCCCTAATTTTGTAAATTGTGCTATCGGCCTGTTGCTTTTGTAGTTTTTTTTGCCAGAAGCTTTGCAAGTGTTGAACCAGATTCGTAATAATTTTGTTTTGTATAAATCATCTTTTTTTCTATTTCTTGCGAGTGCAGAATATTTATTTCATTCCTAATTTCCTTTAGTTTTAAAGGTAAGATTTGGATTTGGCTCCTTCTTATGTTTTGTCTCAAGCTCTTTTAATTCTCTGTTTAGTTCTGATAATCTTAATTGTTTCTTTGTTTCTTTTTACACGCACAGAAAGATATAATTTTCCCACACGATTTCTGAGCCAACCTCCCCATTATCATTTTCTTCTAGGAACATTTTTAGTTCTTCTTTCATTCGTGTTTTAGATTGTAAATTGTTTAGAATACTTGAGTTTAACCTCCATAGTGTATTTCTAGGGTTATTGCTGATTTGCAACGATAGCGAAAGGGGTGCGTGATCAGACAAGTCAATACTACCTATCTCACAGTAATGTATTCTATGGCGATCTCTATTAAAAATAAAAAAATGATCAATTCTAGAATAGACAGCATGTGGATGGGAATAATGGGTGTAATCACTACCTGTTGGATATAAGTTTCTCCAGAGGTCTATTACAGTTCTGACATGAAAACCTTAAGTTTCTTGTATAGGGAGGTCTGAGTAGATTCTTTTGAAGAATCTAGCCTAGGATTAAGGTGTATATTCCAATCCCCCCACATATAAGAATGTCTGTCGCTTCTGTCATCAAATCAAATTTTTTTTTATAAAAAGAAACATCACTACCTGGGGGGCATAAACATTCAGTAGTGTTATTTGGACACCTTCTATCTTTCCTGAAATTAATAAGTATCTTCCTTCCTTGTCCTTTATTTCTGAAAGCTGTTCAAATGGAACTCTATGAGATAATAAAATGGCTACCCCTCTCCTATGGCCTGATTTGTAAGATGAATTATACACTTCGGAGAAATCCATTCTTTTCAACTTTTCATGTTCAGTAGAGCTAAGTTGCGTTTCCTGTAATAATACAATTTGTGCATTCTCTTTTTTCATTTTACTCAAAATCTTACTTCTCTTAGTCGGATTTAGAACCCCATTTATGTTAAATGAACTAATTTTAAGGTTATGGTTATTAGCCATATTATCACATATCACATAAGGCTAGAATGGCAAAGTCAGATCCAGTGCCTTATATACTTTGCTAATGTGCTGAATATCATGCTTGCAATTTGCTGCTTACTACTGCATATCAGGTGGACTGCTGGGTATATACAAATAAGGATAAAAGTACAATGCCCGGCTCTGATTCTGAATCGCCCTTCATGTTAGTTTTGGGTGTCCTTCGTGGAAATAGAGGGTGCTCCACTATACACTCTTCATGATAGTATATTCCTTGTTGGCAGGTTATCTGCTAAGCTTGTGCCAACTACCCACTGAGCAGGCGACGTCTGTGGACATACAAAACATGATATCACGTCCGGTGGGCCAGGCCATAATCTGGACGTCCAGTGACAATCAGAGTTAATTGAGAATAGACGTTCCGACAGAATATAATCTGAACGTCCACTGACAACCAGAATCAGTTGGTAAATGACATTGAGAATAGATGTTCGGCCAGGCCAACTTCTGGACTTCTACTGACAGAATTAGTTGAGAAAAGACGTTTGACCAGTCCATAATCTGGACGTCCACTGACAACCCAGTCTCACATCAAAATGTGTAATAGCTACGTTGGTCCACAGCGCAAACCGTATTAGTTTCACAATAATGGCTCTAAAATTGTAAGATGCCTACGTTTTTTTGGCCTATTCTTTTGCATTGGCCTGTGTCCATGTCACATGACTGCCAAGTTTCTTTCTGTGAAAACAAAAAATGGCGGACATTCCTTTTATTCTCAGTGGAAAATGCAATATTTTAAGATAGTTCCGGCATTAAAATGCATTTTGATAACATTACTAGCGAGAAGTGTGCATTTTATTTTCATAATCTTCGTTCAGTGACTGTATATGATCTTTATTTGTTAGTTATTACGAAGATTCTTTCAGGTCTCACCAGAAAATTGTTGGAATGCAAGACGTTAAGGACTGCACACACAAAGTGCTGGACAGGTATTTATTTACGCATTTACTAGTAATATTTCACAAGACACACAGATCTTTGGACACTGGAGCAGAACAGTTGATCATGGTAGGCTAGCTCTGCTTTGGTTGTCTTGTGTCACCAATTTGTTTTCATTTTGAGGTTGAGAGAGAATTCAGTCAATGATTTGAAGTAGGCCTAGCAATCAATTCTCTCAGTATGCCTACTGATATGGCACAAAGGATAATTGGATATCTTTTTTTCTTTTGGATTTCTCTTGGATTAGGCTCTTCAACAATCAACTGATGAACCTCTTTAACATGAAAGGGAAAGGGAGGTAAAAGAAGATGGGGCTTGAGGACACAAAATTGTTTTCGGCAATAAAAGGTAAGCTTAACGTCATAGTCTTTTTTTAAATTACTGTTACGAATGAAACGGAATGTTGGTTAATATTAGACTTGATGTAATGTTACTTGATTTACATCTATAACTCATGTACATCTCCTGCAAGCTAAGCCTCAACAGTGGCATCTGTATTTATTTATTTTACATGTCTTTTTTTTGTTTTGTTTTTTTATTGTAGCTGCTGTTATGAAATGGGATCCGTCAGCAACAGAGGCCCAAATCAGAAGTGCAGCTGCAGACCATCTCAAACATGCCCCTGGGAGAGTGGGGGGAGGTGGTTACAAGCAGTAAAAGTACAGCTTGCTGTGGTCTTGGCAGCAGCCACACTTGTACTTCTGTTTTTACTCTTCCTTTCAGCTGTTTTCACAATTTAATTTTCAATTTTCTAGTTTTCATTTGTGTGCTTTGTGTCTTTAGTTTATACATGTGCACTACACGTTTAAGACGTTAATAAATACATTGAGATTTAGATAATTGATTTCTTGGAGTGGTCAGTTTTGCTGTGAATGGTTGAAAAGCTATTTGTACATACTGATGTTGATCAATTGAAGTCAATGCATTTTAGATGTTGTTATTGGAGGGTACTACTTTTACATAGAAGCTGTTCTCCCCTGCTTCCTAATTTGATCAGACTAGACTTCCAGGTAACTTCTGCTTACTGCATTTAAAAAGGTTACCTTCATGGTCAATCTAGTCAGTGGTTATCAAAATGGGGTCTGGGGACTTCCAGGAATCTTTGAGGGGTCTCCAGGGGGTTCACAGAAAAATGATAAGCAGTTTGTCATTACAATTGTATTCATAAGAATTATCCCGAAATGGAAAACTTGTAAGAATGGCTGACTACTGTAATCCTAGGTGTCACTCTCACCCTGTTATTTCCCCATGTAGACAGTTCTACAATTAAATACTGAATCAACAACAATCTTTCCATGGGTCCCTGGGGCAAAATCTTATTTAGGTCTATAGCCCTAATATGTGTCTATCTGCGGGTCCAGAAAAGACGTAGCCTATAGCTCTCATGTAGACGTCTTGTGGCTGTCCAAAAATTCTGTGTTTATCACGTCTTTTCATTGACGTCTATACAACAGCCAGAACAGACAGAACTTTCATTTTGGCTCTTGTGAAGATGTCTTCTGGATGTCTGGAATGCACTAATTTTTGACGTGTTTTATGTGCAACTTTTTGCTCACAGGGTAAGGGATGGCCACACTGTGGCTGGTGCAATGGCCTAGACATAGAAGGTCTCACATAAACCTAGAATGACTAAGTCAGATCTAGAAGTGCAATAGCTATGCATTTCATCAAGGTGTCAATTGGGCAGTCTATTAAAAGCTGTCAAACTCACTTGCTCATTATCTGCTGCTGCTTCACAGTGATCCAAAACAGAGCATTGACGGCAAAATAAAATCTGTATTTACATTTATTCTAAAAAGAAAAGTCATATCCAATAAGTGAGCTGTCTGACTGAAATACATACTCAACATTGCAAATGATGATACAAAGATACAAGGCGAACTCATGATTTTCTACTAAGGAACTCAAATAAAGGTTGCAAGGAACTGAAGTTACATTTAAATTGCACAATGTAAAACAGCTTTATAGACCCTACATGTATGAATCCACCATTGATCTCTGGGTACCTTTTACTGTAATTTGTGCTAAAGTGCTAAGTAAGGGTGTGCGGAGATGCCACTTTTTGTATTTGTATTTATTCAGCCAACAAAATTATGTGTCAATGTATAAAAATGGATGAGTTGTGGTTTAAACTAGCAGTGGTTGTTATTTTTGCCAAAACCAGTTTTAAATTATTTTTAGCCTTATTGATGTAGTAAAACATGAAAGCAATGACCTATTAAACTATATATAGAACAGCTCCTTTCATAAAAAAAAAACAGGACAAACAAACTATATTTAGAACAGCTCTTTTTTTTGATGATATCTGAAATCACATGAGGGCAAATTTTATACAGAACTACTTGTTAAATTGATTTCTTTTGTTCTTTTGTTTCCTGTGCCATCACAACATCTAACATTTGTGTTCTGGCCCTACCATATTATAAACTCACTAAACAGACAAGCTAGCATTCACCTTAGGCTAGCTTAGCTTGCTGCGTGTGCTTGCATTAGCTAAGAGCTGCTCTAAGGTCCGGGAATGGAGTAAGGCAGCTTCCAACCACTAACGATAGCACTGCTACTGAAAGGGCACAAAGCCTGAGAACAAGAAGATATTAAATAACTGGTGTCAAAAAAAACACAAGGACCAAGGCACTCTTCACTTAAAATGCCTTTATTGATGTGGAATAGTACTATTTGACATTAAAAACATTCTCCTCCAATGCTGAATATAAGATCAACCATTTCATTATCTGTAAAACCAACCATAGATAATGCCACAGTGCCCTGCTGTCCTCCTGCAGCTAATAATATGCGCTGAATATACTGAATGTCCATTTCTCTACCATAGGCTGCCTCCGAAGTCATTTCAGAGATTTTGGCAGCACGACACCAAGGTCCTCCAGGATCACTGAGCTCCTTACCCTATTTCGAAGAGTGGGGCCAGCCACCCTGCCGAGAAACCACATCTCGGCCACTTGTATTCGCAATCTCATTCTTTCAGTCAATACACAAACCTCAGTACCATAGGTGAGAGTCCGGATGAAGATTGACCGGTAACATGAGAGCTTTGCTTTATGGCTCAGCTCTCTCACCACCATGGTCCGATACAACGCCTGCATTACTACAGCATTTGCACCTAACTGGCGGTCAATCTCACAATCCTTCTTACCCTCACACATGTATAAGACGCCGAGATACCTGAACTCCTCCACTTGGGGTAGCTGCTCACCCCTGACCTGGACAGGACAGGTCACCTTTCGTGAAAATGTGTATTTATTATTTGTGTCAATTACAGGCCACTGTAAGTTGTGAGGGCTGTCAATGTTGTTGCAATTACAAGGTCAATAAAACTTTTGCCTAATGCACCTTTAAAGGATAATTCCGGTATTTTAAAACCTGAGCCCTATTTTTACATATTTGGGGGTCTAAATGACTAATAAGTACAACAAGTTTTGGATTTGGTCCAGTAGATCGCCTCAGCCGGCAGCCGCGAAACGGGCTGCAATGGCTGCAACATAATCCTTTGGGGCAACTGCGCCTGATCAAAGTACGTCCACTAAAAGTGCTTGTTGCATTCAAAGTGTCTGACAACATTACGGAAAGGATCCCTACAGAGATAGACCTTTGTTAGATAGACCTTTGTTAATAGATAGACCTATTAGTCATTTAGACCCCAAAATATGTAAAAATAGGGCCCAGGTTTAAAAATACCAGAATTAAAAAGAACAATTTTAACTTCAAACTTCTACATTGTAGCCTAAAGGTTCATAACAATATCCACACCTTATAAAAGGTTGTCAGTGGCATAACCACCTGGTGAAACCTGAAATCATGCCAGGATGCTACACAAGGGCTTTATCGCCTTTTTCCTCTAAGAGTCCTTACAGCAGACCTGTAAAAATACCTGTTATCTAAGGTAACAATATGGCTTGGTAGCCTAAAGTTTAGTAATGCCAGCTGGTGACTGGGAGGGTGCTAGTTTAAATCTTCAGACTGGCTGCGAAACCTGTGTAGGGCAAGTGAATGGGTATCACAGGGCACCACTCATTAACTGTTGATGATGATGATGTGCCCTTCAGCAAGAAACTTAACCCCCAACCACTCTAGTGGAGCTGTTCAAAAGCGAAAAGTCAGAAGCCTGTACTAGGTATCTCCTTGGTTTTAATGTGTGTAATTATATGAGAAGAGATGGATGAGGCATGTCATGCTAGCCTTACCTGAGAGATACTGCATGAGGTCCGTACAAATCCCTCACAGCCTGAAGATCTGCCTCCAACTGGGGATGCTTGTGGAGCTCGCCATCAAAGTTCACCTATCAAAGAGACAAAAAAGTCAGCTGACATGCTGACCTGCGCCAGGAGGGCAAACAATGACAAGCATCAGTATTGGTACAGTCAAGTAAAATTGGTTATTTCTACTGCATACTCAAAACATGAATAGGCTACAGTTAAGCCTTGGCAGGGCATCTCAAAGGAACAAGAATCTGGAGATGTTGATGGGTCGCAGACTTGAAATAGATATTGCATGTAAAGGGAATGTGACCAAATACACAATAAATTTACACAACTTTAATGCCCTCCTGAAATTGGGAGGCCAGAACACAACAAATTATATTGTTCCAACATGGATGATTTGAAATACAAATTTCATGAGTTACAAATAACCAATTAAACCTCACTGTGCCATGACTTATGATTTGCACTGTATATCTGAACAGCTGATTCTGATATTCTATCTCAATCCAGCCAGTGCTACAGTACATTCTTTATCTTTTTTTAAAATACATAAAATATTTTTTAAAATATCTCAAATTGAGATATTTTCTTTTTTCCCCTTTTCTGCCCAGCAATAACACCAACTAAGACATTATGTCAGGCCTAATATTATGCCACATCATCAATTAACAATTTACCCAATCCAAAACTAACATTCTAACAGAATACAATTGTTAAGAGGGAAAAATCTGTTGAAAGTTGAAAGAATATGTGATGGCAGAGAGAACATATGTACACTACTGTATGCTTTAACCAAAACTTTCACTGTCAAGGAAAAAAAGCCTGTCACAACTAGCTGGTTCCACAGACATGCTATGTCCAATTCTCTTTCACTGGTCAGTATAGTTTTAGAGAAGAAAGAAAATATAGTATAATACATTATTCATTGATTATAAATGAATAAATCCACCCTACAGCTGCCTAAACTGATAAACCTTCTCTCTGTGCTCTTTGATAGTAGGCATAGACTGATATTGTCAATGAAATACTAACCCTCTGTTTGTAAACAGGGGCTATTTCTTGCATAATTAATACAAAGTCCAGTTGTTGATCCAAATGCAAACAAAAGGGCTGACAAAGTGACTGACAAAGCTTTTCAGAGACAGACTAACACTATCTTGTGAAAGGTTTGTTTACATGTTATTGCATGCAACACAAGAATATACAGACCTGTATTTTGTGTTATGATGGGATGAAAAAGTTTCAAAAAGCTATGACTAAATGACCTCCGTTGATATAACTCATGTCATGCCCTATACAGGAAGACATTAATGAGTAATGTCTAACAACATTGTTTGCTCCATAAGACCAAACTTCCAATGAATGTAATAAGCTTCAATTCCTAGATCACCAACATTGTAAGCTACCAATAGTAAGGGGGTCAAGGGTCAGAGGCATAATGCCCTGATAATATTCTTGTGAGGAAATCAACAAATTAAAATAAGACCTAAGGACAGGGGCTGAAGTCTTATTAGAACAAACTAGAGCAGAGGAGGAAGATGTGGGAGAGAGGATATGATACAGTAGGGAGAAGGTGGTATAAGATTCTTCTTGAAAAGATGACTTTTCGGTCTACAATGGAAGATGGGGATTGACTTTTCTCAGTCTTTTGACTGTGTTTGAGGTGATGGACCAAAGGAGATGTTAGCAAGACGAGCACAAATTTGGCCCTCAACTTCAGTGTTAGACAATGGGAAAGAAAAATCATGGTCATCGGCACAGCAATGGTGGGAGAAGTTGTGGGATGTAATGACAGGTCCCAGCGATCTAGTGCAGCGAGAGAAGGGGCCTGGGACTAAGCCATGGGGGACCCCAGTGGAGAGGGTGCACTGTCAGAATGCCTATCCATGATACCTGATAAGTATGGTCCAACAGGTAGGAGAGTGCAGATCCAGAGATCCCCAAGGAGCTTCTGGTGGTTGACAGTGTCAAAGGCACAAGATAGGTCTCAGAGGATGAGAAGTGAAGAGGGAGAAGCAGCTCTAGCAAGGTGGAGCCACAGATTGTTTAAGTGTTTGTCTCTAAAGAAGCATTATTCCGCAGCGATGTCAGTTTTGAACCCAAAAATGTACCTTTATCGCCAGGAAATTCCCCATGTTAATGTCACATTCACCTTAACCATCATGATGGCATCACCGTTTCAAGTGGTACTTCTTTTCTAATTACTGGCTTTGAGAGAGCTGTGTTCTTGAGTAGCATACGTGAATGCTTACGTTGAGTGGTGGTCTCTTTTAACATTATCTAGGACAGTGTTCTCCCACAGTCCTCTGTGGGCAAGTCCTGAGACAAGGCTGATGCACTATTTGCTGACATTTTCCCATTGCACCAAAACTCAACAAGGTACAATACATGTCACAAGTAAATAAGAACAATACTGTAAGACTTGGGTGCATTTACTGCTCAACCAGCAGCATCTTGTCCATCATAATCTAAGATATGACAATACCAATCAGTCAAACAAACTTTCCCCCACCACCAAGCCATGAAAAGCCAATATGGGACCACCTAAAGTCAGTAGTGGGACCCATTCATTTCCATGATAGAACTGTCTTTGCAGGAGTGAGCTAATGGCCATTTTCAAGAAGATCACATGACAGTATTAAATGTGCTTGATACTTGATTAGCTTAACGTCAGGAAGATCTGCAATAAAATCAAGAGTTCACACTCAGATGTAGGAATAATTTTGCATTTTACAGCTTTGCAGTAGATCAACACATCAACATTGGATCTGACTGGCAAAATGTCTCAGAAAGAAGAAGAAAGTAGAATATTAAATTGACACACAAAGACATGACCTAATGGTAATATGAGTCATAAAGAATTGGCCCCAGTATGACTTGAGATTAATCTAGGGACACAGGAATATTTTTTCATATCTACTGTGACTATGAATCTTGTACTCCATTGGTTGCTGTGACCTAGGAATTAGAATTAGCTTATTCCACTGTTGCACTTAGATAAGAGTGTCAGAGAAGTAGTTAAAATGTTAATATTAAAATGCTTCAATACTGCTAACTGCTAATTTTCCAATACACAGGATTTGATGTTGCAATCCTTTGTACCATAATTCAGAGTTAGCATTCATACAGAAGCCTATTTCAGATGTCAAAAGAATGTACTAACCCACAAGTGGTGACGATAGAGGACACCAGGCTACGTTGTCATAAATCTACAGGAGCATCAGTCAGGTTGCACTATTCACAAAAAAACAAGTATTTCCTGCAGGCGTCCATTAAAGTGGTCTTGACTACAAAACCTCAGCATCCAAGCTCCACATTAACTGAGATTTTGAGATGGGGTCTATTCGAAATCGGGTACTATCCACACTTGTACACTAATGGCGCCATCCTAGTGGCAGCCTGTTGCAGCAGCTGCCACAGCTTCCGTGTTTCATTTGTTCGATCCGTGTTTATTGTTCTTTTTGTTACCCACTAAGTTTTTACATTTTTACGAGAATATGGACACCAACTGGACGAAGAAGGTTTTGATTGTCTGTCTGACCATCGGGTTACTTTCTTTCCAGTTTGGACGCCCAGTCGGCATACACGAATGTGGGATTTTTTTTTTTTTTTCCCCCCC
>OOFE01028641.1:33812-44242 GCA_900323365.1 Monocentris japonica
GCCACCCCGCCACTCTCACGGCTCTCCCTTCGCCCTCATCGAGTGCTGGGTTTGCCATCTGCTGTTCGGCTCACCCCTGGGTGGCACCGAGGAGGACCACCACCACGCCCCCGCCGCCCCCTCTTCACCAGTCAAAACCAAGGAGGAGCTGAGCGAAGGCACTCGCAAGAGGAAGTCCAAGAAAGCAGAGTAGGACGCCACACTCCACCAGTGACGGGGCTGTGAAAGATCGCCCCCCATCCGCAAACTGCATCTGACCTCCCCTCATGGCATCGACATGACGGACTCTCCCATTCCTTGTGAGGGAAAGGGGCAGTTTGATGTTTACCCTTTCTATTCGAGCAAAATGGTGCTTTCTGCAATTGACATAGTACGAGGACTCTGTAAATACCACAGCAAGCGTCTCACAACATTTTCACCTCTTTATTTATGTGTTTATTTTTCATCAGTGAATATCTGCTTCTGCAACAGTTTGTGGCGCTCCATGATGTAGCAGGCACACAGTTGGTTGAGGGAGTCCTTCCACTACCGGGTATCATTGGTTTTCAGTTTCTGTTCGTCCAGCGAACCTCATTTCAGTACAGAAAGAAGTTGAAAAAAAAAACACAATCTGACTCTTAATCAGAAAATCAAATGTGAATCAAGCACAATATGTGAGGAAACATTGCTGCATTTTACACCAAGATGAAGGCAACTTCGTGTCTTATAATAAAGTCGTGACAAAAACGACGTCCTGGTGGCTTTACTTTTACCCTCCTTTTGTCATGTCACATTGTGTGGTTGTTTGTCGCATTGTTTGCAGTGACTATAGAAGTTTAATGCTTAAGTCAGTCTCCACCCAGCAGAAACACCACTTTGACTGTTGGAGAGTGAGGGGCGAAGGGGGCGTGTCTGTAAAACCTCTGACATCATCTGACAACATATTGGAGATTAGCCTGCTAGCTAGCTAACGTTACACAACGGAGAGTGATGCCGAGCCTCAAGGCACTTTGGTGACGGAGGGTCTTTAGAGGTGGAGGATTTCTCTCCTCAGTGGCTCCGCCTATTTCCAGCCATAGTTTTATTTTTCCGCCACTCAGGTCATACTACCCCAAAATCTGAGATATTTTGTCATCGATGGGGGCGCAGCGGGAATTTCAACCCAAGGAGGGCGAGACATTTATACAATATCTGCAATGTTGAATTTCTGTCCAGTATTGATCAGTTTCACTATAAAACTGATTTAGTATTGAACAGCTCTTCAAGTCATTTGAGTCCAGGAACTGGCTGGGAATCAGGAGAATGCAAACATAAACCTCCCATTACATAACCTGAAGCTGCTTTGGGGTCACAGGAAAGGCCTGAGGTCAGCTTGGGGTCACATCCTGAGAAAGTTTGAAACCCCCCGTCCAGGCAATAAACCACAGCTAATGAACTTTCCAGGAGGTGGTGACACTTGACCTTTGCCCTTACAGTCCTCACAGCAGTAGAAGAGATCATGGAGCCTTCCCTGTATTTCAGAAGACCTCGGTGGATCAGGCACATTATTGAGGCCAGTTCAGAACAAATTCACTCTGAAGTTCATCATCTCTTCATTTCTTGTTGACAACAGTTTCAAGTCAAATAGGGAAGACGGTAGTATCGTTGTGTATTTTCATCCAAACCCGAAGCAGGAAGACGTCTGTTTTTCCAGAGTGAGGCTTCCCTGCTCCACTGGGCAAGGCAGTGAGCTGCCGTGACGTTCTGGAGGTGCTGAGAGCTTGTCAAGGTGCTCTGGACCAAAACCTCCTGGGTCCCTGCAAGGAATGTTACAACATCTGGTGGTCGCATTACTGTCAAACAAGACAAACCTCACACACACACAAATTCAAATGAAATCATTATCATCCAGTGGAAAAACAGGGTTCCTGTAAAATCCGGACTGGATCTGAATCCCATTTCTGACTTTGTTTTTTATTGTGTTGTTGAAGAGATTATGCAGTGGTTAATGCCCAGGAAGTGAACATTTGCTTTATCGCAATTCTGACTCTGATTCTGATTCTGACTCTGATTCTGATTCTGACTCTGATTCTGATTCTGACTCTGACTCTGATTCTGATTCTGACTCTGATTCTGATTCTGACTCTGACTCTGATTCTGATTCTGATTCTGACTCTGATTCTAATTTTGACTCTGACTCTGATTCTGATTCTGATTCTGACTCTGATTCTAATTTTGACTCTGACTCTGACTCTGACTCTGATTCTGATTCTGATTCTGATTCTGATTCTGACTCTGACTCTGACTCTGACTCTGATTCTGATTCTGACTCTGATTCTGATTCTGATTCTGACTCTGATTCTGATTCTGACTGATTCTGATTCTGACTCTGATTCTGATTCTGATTCTGACTGATTCTGATTCTGACTCTGATTCTGAATCTGAGACAGTGAATATCATGCGTATTGCACTGTCGTCATCGTGGCTGTTCTGGACATCAGCCTGATTGTCACATAGTGACGAACTAAGTGATCCCACAGAATCACATATTGCCGCCTTGTGAATGGGGCTCATTAATTGACTTGGCGCTAAGAGGGCCAAGGCTCATTTGAAGGTAATGTCAGCATAAGGCCCTATGCATCTGTTGGTCTCCCTGTGTAGACAGATAAAAGCAACAGTTGGTTTTGTATCACTGTCTGCAAGCTCATAATTCTGCTGCAGTTGAAAGCCAGTATGTGTGAGTGCCTCCATCTGCGCTTCTCTCTCTCTCTTTCCCTGTGAGTGTGTGTGTATTTGCCTACTAACTGAATGTGCTGGAGTTGTTAAAATGCTGAAGTCAGTAAGAAGCCTCTTGAAGCATTAAGCCATAATGGGCTGCAGGGAGCATGAAACAGACCACAGAGTGTTTGATGTTCACCAGAGAGAGAGAGAGGGAGAGAGAAAGAGAGAGAGAGAGAGACAGAGAGAGAGAGAGAGAGAGAGAGAGAGAGAGAGAGAGAGCAGGACTGGAGGACTGCCGACTGGGCCGTGGGCTGCCCTGGTCTGCTTGGTCTTGCTAGACCCTGCTACTAAGAAAAAGAAGACGAAAAGGAAAGATGGAGCCAAAAGAGGCAGGAGGGAATAGTTCCATTTAAAAATGTTTTCTCTGTTACGTTTCCTTGTTTAAGTCTTTTCATTCGCAAGAGTTTTAGAAAAATGGAAATCGAGAGGACAGTCTGTCCAAACATGTTCAGTTGCTGTGTACTTTGAATGGGGTGTGAACAAGGGAAGGAAAACCTTTCACATAAGGGATGCACTTACAGTACTACCTGTTGAGCCTAAAGCACAAGCCATGAAAGTAGTCATGTCCTTAAAAGAGACTCACTGACAAGGTCTGACAAACACTTCATCAGTTTCCTGTGACCCATTTCAGAAAATGATTTTTGCAGCGGTTGTGTAACATGGGCTTGAGAGCAGGAAATAGAAGATTGAGAGCAATTGGTGATTGCTTTTTCTATTATGATGAACCACCTGACAAGTACCAAGACGGCCACTGGCAGAGATCTCCTGTCTTTTTTCTGACCATCACAAACTACAGCTTTTGCCT
The DNA here is from genome assembly GCA_900323365.1 of Monocentris japonica. Classification (NCBI taxonomy): domain Eukaryota; kingdom Metazoa; phylum Chordata; class Actinopteri; order Trachichthyiformes; family Monocentridae; genus Monocentris; species Monocentris japonica. Next base: position 37,357 of record OOFE01028641.1, read on the forward strand.
TCCCTTTCTCTTTTCTTTTTTTGCACTCCTCTTTTCTTTTGTTCCCTGTTGCTCCTCTGATGTAAGAGTGGGAGTTCACACATACAGCCCTGCCTTGGCAAGCACAGACACACACACACACACACACACACACACTACAGTCATTACAGTCATTTTTGTCACCACCACCATAGGGGGTTGCAGTGTCTTGCAACAGGCTTGTGTGCATGATTGCATGTGGGTGTGTGTGTCTGAGTGTGTGGGCATGTGTGTTGTTCCTTTGGGGGCCGCAGTGTGTCTTTGTATGTCTCTTCCTTTGTCTTCAGAGGAATTGGGTCTGTCAAACTGAGAATTATTTCCCAGTCACAGCAAGACTCCTCTCTGTCTCTGGCTGTGTGTGTGTGTGCACGTGTGACCATGTGTCCATGAGAGTGTGTGCGTCACAGATGTGTGCAGTCTGTTTGACTTCTGAAGCAGTAGTGGGAATGATATAAACCCACTTCCTCTCTCTTTACTGAATGTATGTGCATCTGTGTGTGCGCGGTCGCTGGTGTCTATGTCAGGGCCACTTTCTGTTTTGCCCAGTTTCCACTTTGGGAGTATGTATGTGTGTGTTTGAGAGGCCAGGCCAAGCTGTTGTGCATCATGTCCCCTCTAACAGTGCTTCCTGTAGACTAGGTGAGTATTTGATGTGACAAGGAATCGGCATTAGCTCCCAGTGTGGCTGAACATCTGCATTATACAGCACTGCTCCAGCAACCTCTCCTCATTCCCTCCTACTGTTTGGCAGATGGCACGGACCCAAACCAAGATGGCCACTACCATATTAAGTGCAGGCACGCAGTATGAATTTTACAGGGTGACACGCCCTACACTAACACACACACACACACACACACACACACTGTTTGCAGCTGTGGATCTGAGTATTTCTTGGGAGTCTTGCTGCTTGGCTGAGACACATCCCATAGGGGAAATCCTGTGGTTATGGCACTATGGCAGGCCCACAGAGATGGACACACACACACACACACACACACACACATACACACATACGTATATATAATTGCCAAGTTAGATGGGTATCCTCTGATGGAGACAGACCTTGGGCTCCCATCTCTCTTATAGATAAAAAACAGTTAGAGGAACTAGGAATTGAGGTGATGGACAGATTGGGGCTGTATAAAAAGATAGCGATGGATGATAAAATCAGTAAGATGTCATTTCACTGTTGAATCCCTGAAATGTGTCTACCACCTCAAAGCACTTGTGGTTGGCAAATGCAATACTGATTTAATAAAGGTAGGACACACACTCAGTTGCTACACTACACACAACCCTAGTCTACACACCTCCCTTTGATAAACAATCATTTCTGTTCTGCTCTGCTCAACAGTGGCCCTTATTTCTGCCTGCAGCTTCTCATTAAAAACAATATAGCTGACATCTTTGAAGAGTAAAATAGTACAGCACTTAATTGTGTAGAAACCGGACTGCAAGTCATAAAGCCTGTCGTATGCATGTGTGTGTGTGTGTGTGTGTGTGTGTTTGAGGGAGATAGCTCAGGTGTTTTAAGTTTCTAGTGAATATCTCCTTTGTCTCCAGCTGCTTCTCCTCTCCCCTGAGGTATAAAGATTATTCTCCATAATCCCTCCAAACTAGAAGTATGTCTCTGTCACTTTCTCCTCGGTTCTCTCACTATCTGACCGTGCTCTGCTTGACTTTTTAATTTGGTGATTTTGTTGGACCTCATAAATTCTCAATTTTTTAGGCCCTGTAGGCGAGTGCAGTTTGTCTCTCTACAGTGCCATTGTTTTGCCTCGTTATTGCTCGGTATTCATAAGTTTCTTTCGATTCTGCCTCATCAAGACCCATTATTTCCCACCAGTTTCCATTACCATCATTGTTTTTCTCTCTCTCTGACTTTATTCTGTCTTTCTTTCTATAGCTACTCTTGTAGAAGAAAGGTGCGCTATGGTAGAAGTCACACAAGCATGAGTAGCCCTAGGTTGGTCCGCGGTGCATCCACATACCAAGAAGTAGCTTGGTGATTTTCTAACTGTAGTGGCATACATGAAATACCTTGTTCTGCGATTCTTTCAGTTACAACAACACTGTGCTACTACAGCATGTTGGTTGTAGCAGCACACACACGCACACAATTTCTGTCCATGGAGCAGCTCCAGACTTAACACCCGATGAAATCCCTTTCTTATGAAATCTTCCCATATGGGTATCCATTTATTTCTTTTCTCATGCTCACTTTCACTCGTTCCCAGTATCCCTTGGTCTGAGTTTGAATGTAATTAAAGTGAAATCTGTGTGTTGCCTTGTTGCCTGCCTGGGGAACTAGCGAGCACAGCTTGGCTGGGTTTACGGCTCTGTGATCCCACCATGGCTCCTTCTCCTCAGGCACGACTGGAGGATCGTCATTGTATAACTGACTGAAAGTACATATACAGCCTGAGTCCCTAACCATTAGTTATTCCAGCAATGAGAGCACCAAATTGGTCCTTCTAGCTGTGCAATGCAGAATCTTTTTCTCTGTCTCCCCTAGTGCAGTTTGTGCTGAAGCAGCTCTTCGTTTTTTTCCTGGCTGTTCACTTTCATTGAGTCCACTACAACTCCCCTCTCCTGTTGGATTTTTTGCTCTTTAAGCACATTTTTCTGTAATTAGATCGTAAGATGTGGTTTTAAGTGACATCATCTCTCAGAGTGATTTGTGGCTGAGGAAAGCCCCTGTAGGTCATGGTGGTTTGGCTATTTGGCTTGACCAGATGCTTGGCCATTTAGGTCTGGAGGCAAAGTGGACGACCACAGAGTGGATAACCAGAATTGTCATCCTGTTTGCTGCTATGGGACTTTTCTGACCTAAAGCCTTCTTTTTGTCCTTTAGTCCATTTTTCCTGCTAAACACACAGAGAGACGCAATTTCTCTCTCTCTTACTCTCTCTATCTGTTTCCTTTTCCCTCAAGCAGTCTCACTCAATTTAGTCGGGGTCTCTGTGTTATTGTGTCCCTCTTTCATATAAAGGACCTGTGGCCCATCCGTGGATATAACGTCTGTAAGTCCTAACAACCAGCAACAGCATCCATCTCCTCCACATACAACTGGCTCTTTGACCAGCAATTAGCGAGAAAAGAGACAGAAGGCTCAATGAAAGGATCGAGAAATAGTGGAAAGGAAAGGTCGATCTTCTGCCCTCGGAGGTGTGAAGAGTTTGCAGCGCTCTCCCTTCCACTCCTTCCACCTAGGAGGGGATGGCAAGCAGTGAGCTAACAAACTTTAAATGACAATGACTTATTTAGCTTGTATTTCGTCCGCTCAGCTGTAACAGAGGGCATTTCAGTTTGGCCCACTATCTATTTTTTTCATTAGTCTCGTTATTTGCTCTCCCTCCATCTCTCCCTCTCTATTTTCATCTCTTCTTCTTCCCTTGCAGAGTCTTCTCTCATAAATATTTTACATCTTCCAAATGAACTCTGTCAACCCAAGCTTAGTGCATGGCTGGCTGCCTTGCGTGTTTCAATGTCTTTATGTGTGTGTGTGTGTGTGTGTGTGTGTCCGTGTGTTTGTTCCTGTATTTCTATGCTCATGAGGATCCAATGTCATCACAACGATAGAAACATGAGGTAAATCCTCCAGAATGAAATTTTGATGGTCCTCACTCCATTAAAAGACTACACCAAGTTTTTGGGAGTTTGGTCAATTGGTCCCCTTACCCGACATCTGACGAGAAGATTGGCGCTAAAATCATCTCTGTGTCCAGCAGATAACTGGACAGTGTGTTAAGTAATCATTGGCAATTAGTATTATCTTAAAGGTGAGAGAATAAGACGTTGTAGCAGCTATAGAGCTGGATATGTGTGTGTGTGTGAGTGAAAGAGAGGCTATGCTACATACATTTGTATGTACATCTGTATAAGAGATGGTGTCTAGTGCATTCCTTAGATGATGATGAGCGTATTAGACTTTACGGATGCATTTGTTACTTGTACTTGTTATTGTTTTCATTTTTTTATTGAACCCTTATTGCACCAGACAGGTTGACTAAGAGCATATTCTTATTTACAGCAAGAGCCCGGGGCGCTTGTAGCTGTGCGTAGCAGGATTACATACTGTATGGACATAAAGGATTCAAACTCACAGCTGGGAGCTGCCGAGCAATACACAGACCAGTTCTGAGCAACTTCTTTGGAGCAGTTGGACGTTACGTGCCGAACTCATGGGCACTCTGATAGTAGCTGGTGAAGAAAGGGGAAGCTTTTCTTATTCGCTTTCCCTACCCAGATTTTCCCAAACTGTCTGGGGCTTTAACCAGGACATCTTCTGGCCACAAATTGCCATCTGTACCCCTCAGGCTACCACTGAAGCCTGAAAGGACTGTGTCATGTGATGTTTCCAAAATTGTTTTAATGTACTGCCTGCCATGCATGCACTTGCACTATGCATCTTTACACCTTATGCATTTGGAAATGTATCTGTGCAGTGTGTGCAGAAGGTGTCAAGCACAGTATCTAGCGCCAATGTATTTCCGTGTGGAATCCCTGACTCAACAATGTCAGATGAGTAGGATGTTTTGGGCCTGTGGGATAGTCCGGGCTCACTGGCGTGTGTGCTTCTGTGTATATTCTTGGTGCAAAAGTGTCAGTGTTTGTAGATCTTTTCTGTCATTTTTATCTAGTGACTTTATTTTGGGTCGTAGCAGCCAGTAGTAGTAGTGGCAGTCCTGTGTCTCTACTCTTTTCTATTCTGTGTGTGTTTGTGTGTGTGTGTTTTTGGGCCAGGGTCTGGTTTAAAAGTCTACTCTGTAAATCTTTCATGCTCTCACTACCTTTCTCCTGAGATAATGAGAGACAGAGAGATGGATAGGGCTTATAGAGTAATAGTTGCTTTTCTCTCTTTCTCATTCTCCTCCTGTCATTCTCTGCTTTTTTATTATTCTCTTTATCTCTCTTTCACCTCAGTATCATCACTTCTATTCTACTTTTCCTCAACATTTAACCTTCCTCCAGCTTATGTACTACAGCCATGCATCTGTGTCAGCTTGGCATTGTCAGAATCAACTTTTTTCATGTATGTACTTGTGCATGTGTCTATGTGTGTGCACATGTGTGCTCTTGTATATGTCTGTGGACTTGGGTGTGTGATTATGTGCGTCTATACAGTGTTTCCCCTGAGGTTGTCAATATACTCCAGTGACGTCGGGGAGGGGTTAGTTACTGACGACTTGTTATTGACATTTTGTTAAGCAAGCACCATCTCTAATCTGATTTCTTATCTAATCTAATATAAGCTAACGTCATTGCAGCATTAGCTGAGTATACTTACAAACATCTTGGGTGCAGGGATTTAGTTCACTAACATTCACAAACATAGTTCACTAACATTCTTTTGACTCTTGGTTTGAAAACTATATCAGCGAGAATTGACAGCATCATGCATGCATGAAAACAAAGATTTACTTGACGGGCTACTAACACTGTATGGGAAACTCTATTATATGTGTGTAAATCCCTTTGCTGTAAAGCAGCAGTAGTGGTGTCCCTATCAGTGTATGTCTGTCCCCGTGTGCCCAGCACCCTACATCCCCAGCAAACCCGAGCAGCTTCAACCCCAGCCCTGGGGTCCAAAGCATCACTCAACCAAATTGAATCACAAATCCTGTGTTGGGCAGAGGAGACTGTGGAGGCTCAGGATGAATGGCTCTGGTCTGTCCTGTGACGTCTGTTGACGAATGGCCAGGGTTTAGAGGATTGGATGGACCAAAATGAGTTGGACTAGTTTTTTTCACAGAATTAGGAGTTGTCAAATATGGTGCTGTTGCATTCAAATCTCATAATTCCATGTAGATTTTTTTGTATTTTTTCTCTCTCTTGAATTTCAAAGTCTATATGTTGATGTAATTGATGTGCTGAGTTTGTATGAATATGTATTGACCTCAGGACCCATTGTACAATGTCAAAAAGATATGGTCTGAATTTTTTTTTTCATTTCATGAGAGTTTTTCCTCTCACAGCATGGACAGGATTGTTGATCTTCAGTGTGTGAATCAATGCAATAGGAGTGAGAGGAGTTGTTGTTCTGTGAAAGTAAGTTGGTGAGAGGAACAGTGAGCTACTTTCCCTGTCTGGTTTCTGGCAAATCTACCCCTGTTCTCAAAGTGGTGATGACGCAAAAAAGGGAAGCATCAAGTCTTTGATGTTTCATATTGGAGTGATTTGTCAAGAGAATTTTGTGCTCACTGTGGGATGAAGTCTCTCTCCATCTCTGACAGTCATTCTCTCCTCAAATCTTCCATCCCTTCCTTCAGGCTCTCAGTGTTCGAGACAAGACGCCCCTAAGAGGAATTTTTCTCTCTCTCTCCTTGTATCCCTCCTTTCTCATTTCCTCTTTCATTCTCCCTCTTCTTCTCTTTGGGGTTTCTTTTCCTTTTTTCAGTCCCCCAGAGCCCTTGTTTTTTTTGCATTGTTATATAAATTGGCTGGCTGTCTTTCTCAGGCCCTGGCCCTATTCATTTGGGGTGACGTCAATAACTGTTGTTTATGCCTTGGACACAGAGCTGATGCTGCTCTCTCCTCTGACTGCTTTGACTCAGGTCATTCAACCAGTGCACAAATGTGTGTGTATGTGTGTTTGTGTGTATGTGTGTTTGGCATACTCGTTAAATTAAAATCAATCACAAATTGCTTCTCCAAACAAATCCTTTCCCTCAATCCCTTATCCCTGACTTGATTATTATCTTTCATGTTTTGGCAGGCCAATGAAATCAAATGCTTATTAAAGGTAGCATACGGGTGGGTGGGGGAAGGAGAGAAATAGATTTGGCTGGCATTGGTGTGACGTTTTGCTCCTCTGAATTGGTTCCAGCCAGGCAGAGATGTGTACCCGCAGGGCGCCAAGGCA
>OOFE01028641.1:51185-66789 GCA_900323365.1 Monocentris japonica
AAAAGCCAGTGCTCTATCTCTCCCCTTCTGCCCTTCCTCTCGCCTCTCTCTCTTCCTCCCTCTCTCTGCCTTCATCTCACTCTGAGAGGATAACCATCTCGTCTTTCAGCAGAGGCCAGCTCTTTCTAATGAGTGTTTCCAATGAGGGAGGACAGTGGAGAAGCTTTGTCCCCCTCACACTGCTGCATTTGACCAGCTCAGGAAAGGGGAAGTCTAGCACTGATTAATATTTGGACAGCACCACAGATAAGGCTGTGTAATTTAATGTGTTGGCAAGATGAGATGGACTCTTATTGGGTTAAAGATAGCCCTTGCTTGTTGAAGTCATATGCAAGCTGATATGACGCGTGGCTTACCTGGCTGACCATGTTTGTTGGTTTGAACAAGTTATGTACAACATATTTATTTTAGATCCAGTTCACCAACCACAAACCACTGCAATGAAACAGAATTCACTTTGAACTCCATCTCATCACTTCCATAGGCCTTCAAGCTAACTCATAGATATTTGAAAATAAAAATAAGCACAGCAGTAGCTCTCTTTGCCGGTATATGGGTGTTAACATCTGAGCACCACAAGAATAAAAATTTCTTTCACTGCAGAAGCACCGTGTTCTCTCCATCAAAACTAGCATGTATCTGTCACCTGGGTGTCACAGTGAAGGCGTGAAAACTTTAACAACTAATGATGAGGATGGGGACAAAAATAGCGAGCGAAAAGAGAGGTTATTACACAGCATGAAGAAACCCAATAAAGAATACACAGGCATCCAATTCAAATACGCTAACAAAATGAGGGGATAAAGGAAAATGAGAGGAGGAAGCGAGAAAGATATAAGAAGTGTTTATAGGGAGCCAAAATAGAAAGAAAGCTTGACGCGAGACAGGAAAACATCTGAAACTTTGATGTTTACCGGCACATGGGGAATGAAGGAAAAACATTAAGAGAGAGTATGACAGAGCGAGTGAGTGGAGCGGTGAACGACAAGAAGAAGGCAGAGGCAAGGAACTATGCTGTACATCCAAGTTTTGGAGTGCAGATTTGACAAGCATTAACGTTTTCTTTTTTTCAAAGAAGAATGTATGAAAAGCTTCCTTTCAGGCCTGGACTGAAAGGGGGATTAGACAGAGGCATACCCAATGAAAGACACAAACATTCCTCTACACATCTTGTGCATTTACCTGTCAGTGTCACATAACGCTGCTCACACATGGGCAGCGTGCCAAGATTTTGAATTCTAAAGGCCAAAAGGCCTGTTGTCTGTGGAAGTCTTAACACTGCATTAAGAAGTGTGTGGCTCCATTTGTTTGTTGAAGAAGTCTTCTCCCATCACTTTTATTATAACCAAATAAAAACTAATATTTATGTTGATAACTGCTCATCCTGATCCTCATTTTGTAGGTGCTTGGGAGCACCTCAGTGAAAGCTGGGCTCTGTGTGTTTCTTGGTTCATTCATTTGTGTGTAATACTTTACAGTGCTTAGTGGAATTACGGTATGCGCTCTTTAGGCCGCACAGAGCCAACTCTAGGTTGGTGAGCAGTGAATTCACATACCTGGAGGTAGTTCAATGATTTTATAACTGTGCAGTGGCAATGCATGTGTCAAATATTTTGTTCAGTAATTCTCTTACAACAACACTGTACTACTACAGTGGTACTACTTTGGTGTTAACAGGTGGAGTTTTTAAAGTCAAGGTAGTTTCACTCACTCCAATCATGAACACCCCCTATCCCATCCCTTCACCTTCTTTTCTACTTCCTGTGAGTGTTACATTCTAGTTTGACCATTTAGCATCTGAGCTGAACATCAACTCTAATCCCTTCTGGATGCCATTCCCGTTGCAGGTATGGTGAAAAATAATTAGCTGTGGTTCTAGCTGATCGATGTGTGAATAATGCTAGGATTGTGCTGTGCAGAACATAAATTCTCAAACTGCACACAAACTGTCCACTGTCCCTGTCAGAAACGAGAGCCTTGCATTGTCACGCTAACAACCGCTAGCCCATGACAAATTAGATAGTGGTTGGGGTTTTTGGCAATTTTTTCAACAGTGGAATGTGTGAAAGTCTTTTTCAGCTTGTTTTGTGTCTGGATGAGTTTGACAGAGATCAAGTGGTCTTGCTTTACCCAATCCAAATGGACCTACTTCCAGGAAAGGCCTCGAAACTTTCCAGTTGAAAGTAATTACACTAGGAAACAATTGGAGGCAGGCCATGAAGGCCATCCAACATAGGTTTGTGGACACTTGGACAAACCTAAACTACTGTGCAAACACTGCCATTAGTGTAGTCAAGATTTCATTTGACTTAGAAACATTCTTTAGTTTTATTTCATATGTTTAAATGTCTGGTTACATATCAGTAAAATATAAAGACTGCTTTCACAACACTTCATTTTTGCTGCACTCAACCACCAACACCATTATAGATCAGGTGACTCAGCTTCCCACAGTGTCCTGTTTTTCTCAGCAGCTATGGGCTTAACTGGGAGTTGTGGTTCTCCAGTCATTACGTATGACTGGTAAAGGCCCACGCTCCTTATGACTGGTAAAGGCCCACGCTCCTGCTCTGCATCAGGCAGGAAACGTGCCATCAACGATGGTGGCCTACATTGAACAATGGGAATGGTGGCCTGGATTCTGAAATGAGCTACTGTGGCGGACAGTGCCGTATGCTGTTTTGTGGTATGTTGAGAGAACTGGGTGGTTGGAGGAAAGGAAGAAGGCAGTGACCACACACTTAATAGCTCTTGCATGCTCTCTAAGCAACTTCAGTTTTGTTTTGACAACTCTCTTGCTTTCCATTGCTTTGTGTATAAGGCTACATCTCCCCAGTATGTTTGTTGCACTTGGTCCCTCTAGTTACCTTCACCCTGTCTTCTAGTCATTTGTTGTCTTGCTGTGTGTTTGCCATGTGTCTTTTATGTGTCTTTTATATGTTTGTCTGTCTATTAGTCTCTCCGCCTAACTGTCAGTTAGCCCTTATGCCTGCATGTCTATCTGTCTGTTGTCAAGACATTTTTGTGACTCACAGTGAGTAAGAGAGGCCTGAAGTGCTGGCTTGTCCTGACCTGACTTCAAAATAGACAGCTTGGCACACATACCATGCTCAAAACACCATCAAAACAGAGCTTTCCCTGTAGTGCATTAGTTCCCATGTCAATCCCTCTTTCAGAACAGGCTTTTAAAATGATTCACTGAGAGGTTATGAGAATCATAGATGTTTGATAACAATCTCTGAAGCCCTTAGCCATTGTCTTAATGCATTTCATTGTTTGTTAGGTAACAGGAAAAAACAATGGTTTACACAGCTGTCTTTTGACTCACCATTTGATTAGAACTTGGTTGCTGGTGCTTTGTTGATTGATCAGACCTCTGCTAGATTGTTTGTTTCATGAAAATGCTTCAAGGCAGTTTACACAGAAGCAATCTCTCTGACTTCTCCAGAATTGATGTAGCCTGAGATTAGTTATTGCAATTTAATTCCCATCAAACAGATAATGCCACAAAATTACAGATGATGATGTAGACAAATGACATAAAAGCTAGAGATAAGAGAACTTCCCTCTAGGTAAAGATTGTTGTCTGGCCTCAGCCATAAATAAAACATGCCAGTGTGTGGATCTGTGTGGCAAGTGGGGATCTTCTTTTTGGAAGCCCAGATTCCCAGCCTGAGGGAATGGACGGAAAGGATGGTGGGGAGTAGCAGAGAGAGATGAGTGAAGTAAAAGACTTGTCTGTGCTTTGATCTGATGACTGACACATGCACATTTCCCAAGCACTGATCTATAATCACGTGACCCAACCGTTAATACTTATCTGATTCTTTATTGGGAGTTAAAGAAAACCTGATGCAGAATTAGTGGTTGGCAACCTTTCTATCTGGTTTGAAAAGGGTGTGGTGGGAATGGCACTGGGTGTATGCTTATGAGTCACAGGCTTATGATTCATGGCTTCTTGCGCAGGTTTTTTTATACTTTGACAGGTGAGAGCAAAGAGCTGGATTAGAAACGTTGCATTCTAGACTTCCATCATACAGTACCAGTCAAAATAGTTTTTCTATGGGGATTTTTACTATTTTCCACATTTTAGAATAATAGTAAAGTCATCAAAACTATGAAATAACACAAAAAGATTTATCCAATGACCAATAAAATGTTAAACAAATCAAAACTATCTTATGTTTTAGATTCTTCAAAGTAGCCACACTTTGGCATTAGGCTTTAACGGGCAAAGAAATTCCACAAATTCACTTTTAAAGGCCACAATCACTATGTGTGCCTTTAAAATGATGATTTAATCATTGTGGTTCAACATTCTCCACCTCTAAATTTCAAATTTCAATTTCAAAACAATAATTTTATTAGATTTTTTGTTTTGAAAAGAAATATTTGTATTATATTTGTCTAAACTAATCTCAAGCATTTAGGCATCAGCCTTTAGATCAAAATGTCAAAATATCATAAGAGACAGTCAAGTGTGTCCAAACCTTTGACTGGTACTGTATGTGCCATTTGTGTTCTCTTCAAAATTGATTTATTTTCAAAGAATGAGTCAGAAAATAGAACAGATTGTTGATTGTACCTTTGGTGTATGAGCATGAACCATTACTCTGAGCTGACATCAAGTACAAGCAGCGGGAGTGTTATTTTGAGCGAATTGTGTTACCATCTTATAAAGGAGTGCTGTAATGTACATCTCTCTCTCTCTCTCATCTTAGACGTATGAGATTCAGAGATTTGAATGTGATTGTTTGTGTGATCAAAATACACAGTGTATTACACATAGTTCATCCATTTTTAACAGCTCATACTGTGAGGAGTTAAAAGACAGAGTGGAGGAGAGCATGAAGGAGCAAAAAATGTTGACAGTTAACAGCTGTGATTGCACCTCTGTGACAACCCCTGGCAATTCACCTTTTATCCCTTCCCCTCCCTTTCTTTCTCCCCATTTTTATTTGCTTCCCATCTTCCTTATGCTTTGTTTGATCATTCAAAACCTTTTCATCCTCTCCACCTTTCTATCCTTCAAACCACTCCTAGCTCTTTTATGTGCGCTGCTGCCCATTATTCTCCTGCATATGTCTCTATCAGCCCCACCCTCTGCATCTATGTCTCTCGCTTCCTGCCTGCTCTTTGGTCATGGGTGAAGATGCAAGTGGGAGCCTAGGCCTTGTTGCTTTGACGGGCCCTGACAACAACAGGTCTGTTTCGTCTCCTCATCTGTCTGTCAGCCTCTCTACCTCTGAGCAGTGCAGAGCAGAGGGGAGCTGGCTTGTTTGTTTGTTCTCTCGCCACAAGAAGACAGCCCTGCCGCAGAAGGAAAGCAGGTGTTATGTAGCAGTCAAGCCATGTGCTCAGACATGCACACACTCACACACACATAAATGCACACAAACATATGCACATTAGCTCTTCCTTTTTTCTGTCTGTCTCTCTCTGTGTCGCTCTCTTCTCTTCCTATCCCTTCCCACCCTCATGCTTTAGAACCAGGAGTTTTAATCAAGCTTAGTTCTTTAGTGCGTGACTTTAGTGCGTGCCTTGCAGAGGTGACAGGAACTGTCAGTCCTCCTCTTCCTGATGCGTCATATGACAAGATGTTCTCTCTGACGTACTGTACATCAACCTATGACACATCATGTCAAAGGCCACTGTTTTCAAAGCACACACACACACACACACAGAAAGAGAGAGAGAAATGAGATCAGGTCTCAGCCTGTGGTTGTTCTGTCTTTGAGATGGCCTAAATATGGCAGAGATACGGTTCAGAGACACTTCAACAGGATAACTTTTTTCCCCCCAGTCTGTCATTGTTTCCACTCTTTCTCAGTCTCTCTTATTTTCACACAGACAGATTAAATAAGGCCAGTAAGTCAACACAGACACACTCAAGTTAAGGCATGTCTGTGACTAGGGGACAAAGGGAGGGGTTGTATAGGGTGTAACTAGGACAGTCTGTGTCTGCATGTGCTTGTGTATGTTGTTCTAGCCTGAGACAGGTCTGTGGAAATTGCATTCTCCTGCATTCCAGGTCAATTTGATCTTAGTCAATGCAAAAAGCGAAAAGTGGTGGAATTGGAAGCAAGCGGAGGTGCGAGGATAAAGAAAGTGTGGGGATGACACTTGAGAAGGCAGGACATGGCAAGGCAGGCTGGCAGACTGGCTGGGTGGGAACTAGAGCGCCAAATCAGCCTATCTGACAGCACTGTGATTGTACCTGTTCAGGGAAGGGGACAGCCTGCTGCCACTGTTCAAAGCAGCTGGCTCACACACTCATTGGTTATTCATTGGGTGACATTGCCACTGAGATGCGGGTGCATTTATGTGTGTGTGTGTGTGTGTGTGTGTGTGTTTGTGAGTGAGTGAGAGAGAGAGAGAGAGAGCAAATGTGCTTGTGTGTGTGTGTGTCACTCGGTGCCTGGCCTACCATAGAAGGTAGTCATGCACGTTTCTGAGGGATACAGTGACTTAATTACAAAACCTGTTGTAATCCATCATGTTCCTTATAATTCACAGCTCCTGTCGCTTGCCTGATGCATCACACTGTGTGGATGTGTGTGTGTGTGTGTGTGTGTGTGTGCACGCGCACATGTGGGGTGTATTTGGTGCTTTCTTTTGTCACCTGTATGTGATCATAACCTTAAGTAGTGGCAATCTGTCCTGTCCTGTCCTGTCCTGTCCTGTCCTCTCCTCTCCTCTCCTGTCCTGTGCTACTCCCCGCTGCCTTCTCCATTCCATTTGTCGCTGGCCAATGTTTTGCTTGATAGCTGCCTGAGCTTTCTGGCCAAGTAGTCAACTCCCTACTGCCCACATCATTACTTTGTCACATTATCCACTTGTTGTTCCTCTCTCCAATACTAATGTAGTCAATGCATACTCAGTCCAAGTTGGATTCAACTCAAGAGTGAGAAAGTGCACCTGTATAGTAGTATGGACAGTATAGAGAGCGGTTACACTATGTGGGGTCCCATTGATGTTTCATGGAATCTGTGCATAGCCTAGAGGGTAGCGGTTCGGTCATCCAGGTAGCCAGATATAGCCAGACAGCTAGTGTAAGCTAGGGAAGAGGAGCACAGAAGATCAGCACCATACCGGCCTCAGTAGTAATGTGTTATTAATGTGTTGTGTGGCCGCCACCTTGTCTGCCTCGAAGAAGCTATTTATGTGACCCCCCCCGGCTCACATTACCACACTGATGAGCCTCTAGTGTCTAGGTTATAGCCTGGGTGGGCTGTGGGTCATCCTGTATGTGTCAGAGATAGGTCAGACAGACAGGGAGACAGACAGACAGATATACAAACAGACAGACAGAGAGGCGTGCAGGGTGGCAGGCAGGCAGGCAGGCAGGCAGGCAGACAAAGACAATGTTTGACAGAAGTGTTGTCTGTAAAGAGCATTTGTCTGGTCGGTATGTCACATGAGAAGTTCCATTGTGTACAGTTGCTGGGTCAAACATGTCAACCTCTGCTGCCAGCTAGCCTCATTGTTTTTCACCTGTTTAACCTTAATCCACAGTTCAAGCAGGCATGTGTGTGTGTGCGAGCATGTGTGTGATTCCTAGTGTTCCATGGGTGTTTTCCTTGGCACGGACGATAATCCGCCCAGCTGTGGACACACACACTCTCACCAATGACTGGATTAGGCTGCTAATCCCTCCAGCACCCACAACCTGTGTGCACATACACACACACACACACACATACACACATAGATGTTTGAAATTGTGCCTCAGTGTCAATTATGCAACAGCAATCTGCGATTACCAGGGGCCATGTGTGTCGGCGTGTCATTGTGGTTGTGCAGTCATGACATTTGTCATATGTGCTTCAGAACAAAAGTATGTACATTTACTGTATAGATGCAATCCATCCTAAAGTCAGACTAGTGGGCTTATATTAAGTATGGTACATCACTGAAACATCATTGTGAAATTGAACAGTGATTCTCAACTTGGGGTTTGCAACCTCTAAGTGGGTGATGCTGATGGTGGATCTCCAAATGATTTAAGAAATGTGAAAAATATATTTCTAATATAAGAAAATATCATCGGCCTGATTCAGACCTTGATTTAAAGTGTCATGAAGTGTTTTTTACACACTCACCCCACTGCGACTCCAACCATGGAGTTACATGGACAGATACATGGCCTCCTACAGCATGTCCACCTTCATATTATGATACGCCAATTCTTAGCTAATATACACCAACGATATAAAATAGGATATGAATTGCCGAGTCAGAAAAACATGAAAGAAATTAATTAGACTGCAAAGCTGTTGATTGGCCTCAGAATAATTGGAATGGTGTTTAGAACAATTTGACAACGAAGATAACAAGATATGCCCTGCTATGTATGTGCCATGTATGGGATCATCAGAGGAGATGGCACTACTGAGGCACATAAGGCACATCATATAAATCTGCTGAGCTTAATCGAGCCCCAGTGCTCCCAGTGATCGCACAGACGACATCCATCCCATGTTACTCCAGGTAGCATGTGCCCTTTCTATCCTGGCGACAGAAGCTGTATCAGCTCGACAAGGTTTCCAGGGACGTTGTGGGAATATTTCAGGCCTCTCTCTCCTGCTGCCTGGCACGGTTCTTAAAGTCATTGAGCAGACGCACAAAAAATGTATTGGCTAAACGCTGATGCACAAAGACTTATGATCAAGGGCAGCTTCCATTGTGTTGCAGGCTTACCAAATGTCACTGGTGTCATCAGCTGCATGCGTGTGACTATCAGGACACAATAGCAGATGTATAGGAATAGGAAAAACACTCACTTGGTATATGATGTAAATGTTTGTGCAACTCCACGCAGAAAGAGGGAATCAAACCCGTGTCCTTCTTGCTCAGTGCTAACCACTGAGCCACCCTTCCGCCTGTGCGCTGTCATCCTAACCAAAAACAAATTCATGGATTCATTAAAAATGATGAGGTAATGCAATAAAAAGAAAAGGAGAAAAGTTCATGGCCCAATTTTCCGTCATACTGATGGGAAGGACAAAGAAACCAAGGTTTTGAATAAACCTCACAACCGAGGGCAGGCCACAGTTTGCACATTGAATAGTTCAAGTCTGAATGGCACCTCACAAAACTGAGCATTAAAATTTGTGTAACACACATAACGTAACATAACATTTTTGTGGCACAACAAATGCAGCATCAGTGCTTTCCCCAACATATAAAAAAGTGAAATAGGCTGAAAAGGCAACATAAGAGTCATTGCATTGCATTATTTAGTGGAGTGCCAATGTTTTTTTTCTTCCCCTTTTCCTTTTTTGAGGAGCTGTGAACCAGAAAGATTGATAACTACTGTACTATAGAGCACAATGTTGTATCTGACTAGCCACACAGAGATAAAGACTTAACCCTACACGACCAGAATTTTGACTTATTCTGTTTTGTTTACACACTCCCAGACAAATTATGGAGACAATTTGGCTTTGAGTCATTCTTAATTCCCTATGGCCCCCCCTCCTCTCCGTTTCCCACATCCCTCCATCTATAAAAGCCTCTGTCTGTCATTCTCTCCCAGGGTTTATCACAGCCTGCATGGCCTTATTCTGCCTTCCCAGATTGCTGTTTAATAGGAGCCTTCCTCCCTGGTGAACAGTGATAAGCTAATGGTTGGGGAATTGCTCCCCATTTAGCAGTCCTGTCTGTCAAAGGAGAGGGGAAGGAAGCTTTCGAGGGCTATAACAGGGTTAAACATGAACAGTGAGTGGCCCTAACTTTGTCCTCACACATACATATCAGGAAAGCGTAAACGTGTGTGTGTGTGTGTGATTATACGAGAGCGCAGATGATTGGCTTCCGTTACCTCCATGCTGATTGGACTCATAGAAGGTGGTTGATTAATGCAGAACACCTACACTGTCAATTTAAATGCATTTGAATAGATCAGTTGATTTTTTGCAGCTCTTATGCAGAGTGATCTTTTTTATTTATTTTACTCTGAGTGCCTACTGTGAAATCAGTTTAAACTCTATAATCAACCTCCCTTGCAGGGCAAGGTCATTTTTATTAACATGTTTTTCAAATTTCAAGTATTTTCTTCTATCAAGTTTGCTTAAGACTGCAGGAACAATTCAGAGTTAGATTGAGAGACAAAACGGTGAGGGCAGCCTGGAAATTGGTTAATGTGGGGGTAGAACTCGGGGAGGGGGGAGTCTTGTGGTAATAAAGACATGGGTTTTTAACTGCTTCACTATCTCTAAGTACAGAAAATGGGATGTCTCTAGTATTCTAACCACAGAAAATTGAATTTCTCAAGCATTAGCTTTCGCTGCCCTCTGTGATGTGGACCCTTACATGCTACGGTTGGAGCCTTCCACTAACACTGCCCTCCTTTAGAATGAACTGTCCTCCTCGGCCAATTACTCTTTTGTCCTCTGGCTATGAGACTGTACATATGTGCGTGTATGTGTGTGTGTGGGTGTGTGAGTGAGAGCGACAGAGAGAGAGAGAGAGAGAGTAAATGTAGGAGAGACATACATGGTTGTTAAGGATACATTACCTGTACATTGTGATCAAAAGTGGCTGACTGTCACTGTCAAATAGACACACACAGATTTACACATATACGCACACACACACACACACACACACGCACACACATGCATGTACATTACTGGGTCAAATGGAAGAGACTGCTCTATGTGAAACATTAGCTGGAGACTAACCAACTGGAAAAATAATGCTCTGTTACAGGTGACCTTCCTGCATGTGGAAGTCTGTGTGTGTGTGTGTGTGTGTGTCCACTTTGTTGTTGCTGTGTTTCTACTGTATACTGAATATCATCACCTATGTGCTTGTTTATAGAAGTGGACACTATGATAAGGCTCTTTCCCTTTGGCTGCATCCTGCAAACCTCACACCTCATTAGCTGTGTGTGTGTGTGTGTGTGTGTGTATCTGTGTGTGTGTATTCTTGTACTTTGCACAAATGTCCTTCAAATGGCAGGCAGCATGCAGATTACACTGGAAGAGATGGCCACAGGCCCATAACACACGCACACACACACACACACACAGTAAAACTGTGATGGCCACCGGCCCAGGCATTTAAATGGGTGTCTCAGTGGCTGACAGATTGCAGCTGACCCCTAGTAGTATTGTATACTCTTATTCCTCCATCAATCTTTCTCTTTCTCCATTTCTCTCCTCAGTTTCTTTCTCTCTTGGTCTCTCTCCCTTTGTGTGTGTGTGTGTGTGTGTGTGCATGTTTGCATATGTACATGCATGTGCACTGACTCACATCATGACTAATGAGAGGGATGCTCAATGTCACCTTGCTCTCCAGTCTCGGCTGTCTGTCCTCCACTTCAGCGTTTGAAGAGGAAAATGGCCCCTAATTGCTGCACTTCGAAGTTGGCCTGGATGAGGCACTTAAAGGACAGCTAGAGACACTTAGTTGACATATAATCAGGGAAATGCATGGATATGTATTTGCCACTCACGCACACACACACATTGAATTGTAAAACACAGTGGGAATCACCATTCAGCACAGGATCCTTAACATTAGGCCACAGCTCCAGTAAATTAACGGTTGAGCTGCTGCACATAGAAATCAATAGCTTTGACGATGAAAAGGATGACAGTATCACTGTGATTAGTATTGCAGCAGCTATAACAATATTTCAACGAAATAATTCTAGTCTCTCAAGCTATTGTTTTTCATATAATTTCTTATGCCCTTTGATGGCTGAAAAAAGAACAAATGTACATTTTCCAAATATTTCCTCTTGATGGCAGAGCAGTAATGCAGCAGTAATTCATTGTTACATGCAGTAAAAAGCAGGACTTTATCTATATATTATATTTAGCCTACATCTGCAGGGGCTTAGGGTGAGAGTGAGGTGTGATTCTTTCTCTCTAAAAGGCTCATTGGCTGCAAGAGAAGTGCCATGCGCTTGCCCAGGGATTTGCACCTATGCTGCAGAAATCAGCATCACTGTGTCACTGATAAGTAGGGCGTTCACAAAATCAACATTTGCAAAATCCTTTTTACAGAAAGGTTTGTCACAAAGTATTATACAGACTAAACAGAAGGACAAACAATTGCATTTAATTATAACAGAAAAACAAGTGTGTGTGTGTATGCCTGTACACATCAATGTGTGTAGACAAAACACCTGTACAACATCAGGACAGACCGATCAAGACCTTGCAAGGGAATCTAAGAGGGCCCTGAAGCAGGGAAGAGAAGAAAGCGAAAGGGATGGTTAGTGAGGTGGAAATTATACCTCATAAAAACATTTCTGCATTCCACAGAGGAGTTGTTAAAGAATGCTTGTCACTGTAGGGCCTTTGGATAAGATGGCAGTCTGAATGAGAGTCAATTAGGTCCCTCTTCCAAGGGGGGGAGTAATATGATCGGAATGGGAATGATGCAGTCTGCACTCTGTCTGCACACAGCTTAACACAAAGTGGCACTGGCAGCACACTAATACAAAGCAACAGTAAACATGTCGCCCACGAATGATGCAGTCCTCCTCTGTAGCCCCCCTTTGGGCCAATCAGTGTAATTGTGAAAATGCCAGAACGCAATGGTGACATGCATCGTTCCGCCAAGTTTTGTCAAAATCCGATCAGAGGTGTCTGAGATATTGCATGTGACAGACAGATGACGGAAGGAATGAATGGATGGAGAATAATTCACAGTCGATGAATTGTTTCATCATGAGTGACAAAAAGTGTGTGTGTCTATGTGTGTGTGTCGTGTGTTATTAGAGAGAGGGAGTGTGTCCAAGCTAATAATCTAAAACTTTCTTCTTCTGAAGAGGAGGTATTTCCCAATACAGTTTGATGTGCTCTACCTTGTTGTTTGTCTGATCTTTTTGAGTGTGTACACGTGTGTGTGGATATATAGTAGAAGCATATGAGGATGTTCAGATTAATGCCATAGATTGAGGGAAAATCTATTCAATAAGCATTTCTTGATTGCAACTCACAGCTCTGCATCATATCTAGTCTCTTCACCTGTGTATGAATGTCACCCACATGAATTTCTCTTGCCTTAGGCCTGATAACAATGAGGTGGATGATGTAACTCACATTTCACTATAATTTGTTCTGTTTTCAGATGCAGCTTGACTGCAATTTGAACCAATTTTGACTGGCCTTGTTTAAATTCCCTCATATGGTTTTTGGTTTGTGTGTGTGTGTGTGTATACGTGTGTATGTTTGAGTTTGCAGACACATAACACTGTCCTGGTTTTCACTTTTTGTGTGTATGTGTGTGTGTCTGTGTGTGTGTGTGTGTATGTGTGTGTGTATGTGTGTGTGTGTGCATACATGTTTGAAAGCGCATGCACAGGCATGCATGTGTCAGGAGCACTCATTAAAGTTGTATGGAAGCCGATGCCCCCCTCTCGCTCCACTGCTCCCCACACAAGCAGCCCAGCCTCCCAGCCTGCCAGCAGACTGGGTTCAAGGCTGTAAAAACAGCCACTGCAACTATGTTGGCTGTTGAGCATTATATTCAGCATGCCAGAACACAAGAGATCTTCATCTCAATTTTGTCTGCATTAATTGACTGTGTCTCGACTGAATTGATATAATCGACGCTAACATGTCGCATTTCTTGTCTTTTTTTCTTCTCTGTTGTCGGCAAATGTCTATCTTTTCCTCTCCCTTTACAACTCTCCCCTCCCCTCTTCCTTCCTCATCTCCCCATCCTGCTCTTCCTCCTCATCTCTTTTCACCTTCCTAAATCCTCTTTCCTCTTTCCCTTATTCTCTTTTTTTTCCTCCTGGTCCTCTCCTCCACCACTTCCCCATCCTGTCTCCTCCATCATCTCCACCTGTACCACTACTAGGGGAGCACCTGCGTATCTGTCCCCAGGGCTACACCTGCTGTACCAGTGACATGGAGGACAACCTGGCCAGTCAGAGTCGCAGGGAGATGGAGGGACTGCTCAAAGATGCTGGACGAGCCTTACAGGCCTCGCTCAATGGACAGTACAAGGCCTTCGATGGTGAGTGTGTGTTTATATGTGTGTGTGTGTGTGTGTGTGCGTGACATAGAGAGAGTGAGAATAGAGTCTCAGTGTCTGTGTGCATGTCTGTGTATACATGCATGTGAGTGTTAGGTGGGTGTTAGGTGAGTGTTAGGTTAAGCAGCTGGACATCACACTGGGTTATTTTGATGTGGAACCACATGTCCAAGGACACATTACTAGTGGGGGATGTTTTTTGTAATGCACAAGGCGAATAATGCTTGCACTTGGTTATTATGACCAGTTGTGCTGTCTCCTAGACATGCCCAGCCTACACATAAACACACAGACACACACACACCCACAGACACACACACACACACATGCACACACGCAGAGCGGCAATAAGCCAGGGATATGTAAGTTATCACTCAGAGTGCACAGATTGATGCAGAGCATTGATCACAACAGCGCAGTTGTATGAACAGAAGAAATTATAATTGTAATTTGTTCTTCTCATACAACTAAAAGACAAACTGTATGTCTTAAATCAGGTGCTGTGATACAGGCACTCTCTGTGCAGCCGTATAGTACAGTAACATTATATCCTTGGATCAAGCTCTACCTATTTCATGGTAGGATTTGCTCAAATTTGAATTCATTCAACTGAATCAAATAAGGCCTCATTTTAAAAATTAATCCGGTTCACGCCTCCAACTCTCGTACCAGCCTCACACTGCAATTCCAAAATGGAACAGAAATGAAAACCTTTCGAAATGTTAAACTTGAGTGGCATTTCAATTGCTCCCCCTGCAAATTTCCTAATGATTGTGTGTGTAATAACATGCAATGACTCTGAATCATTGAAAGTATTCTTCATCATAGGACAAAAATTGTTTAGATTCTTAATTGCAATGTTTAGAGTTAAAGAAAGAGAGTGAGCGAAAGACAGAAAGAGAGTAGAAAGAGAAATGGCAGGACAGAGAGAGAGAGAGATTCTCAATCTTAGACCATTGGTGCACTGAGGCAATTATTTGTGTTTAATGACCTGTTCCAGTTAATAGAAGGGCGTCTCTCTGCTCCACTCTTTCTCCTTGGCTAGCCTGTGACAATGGATCTGTCAGCTGGGGCTCTGGGCTTGGCTAGTTAGCCTGACCTTTTCAGATCACAGTGATAAGTGGCTGAGTGACATTTGTTTACTCTTCTTCTGTCGTGCTATTTCCATGCCAAAGGGATGCTTTCACCCTCCCAAAACATACACACACACACACACACACACACAAACCTGTCCAAGACAAACAAAATTCCTTCAAATTAGTTTATGTCATCTTACAGTCCTGGAACTTTCCCATTCTTTAGAAAAAACACCTCATTTAGCACAGCAGAGCCAGTAAACAACACAGACTACAGACACACACGTTCAAGCAGCACTCACCATTCTAAACAATCTCATGATGAGCATCAAAGAACTTGCACATAAATATACACACGAACACACGTCATGCAAGTGGTAACTCATGCTGCCAGACAATTACGTCATTTGGAGTTTGTTTTTGTAAGGGTGCATTTTATCTGTTGTGCACTTTCGGACTTCAAACAGCTGCTAAAACAAAACTCAGTTCACACTGTCCTTTTCCTCGACCTTAGTCCATCTACACCT
>OOFE01028643.1:0-10344 GCA_900323365.1 Monocentris japonica
CCCCCCCAGCACACCCCAGATATTATGCTTGAAGTGACATTTATAGGAGCTGCCTGGTGTCTCTTACAGTTCACATCCATTCCTCATTTACTGAGGCCGTGTCGAGACAATGCCAGGCTCGCCTGCTGTTTTTGTCATTTCTAACACGTCTATTTTGGAGCTTGGAGCAGCGGGGGAGGACTCAATTGGAATGTCACGTTTGGCACAGACACTTCTTCATCACTCAATGTTAGCAGATTAGCCTGACTGGCTTACAGCTTGACTTTAGGTTTTTTAGAGGAAGTTGAGGCCCTCACTCCGGCAGACGACGTGGCACTCAGCTTAACGTCCATAAAGATGGTGATGCGAGAGTGTGGAGGCATTGGGGTAGGGGAGGGTGCCGGTATAAAAATCAGCTATTCCATGCTGCTTCCTGGTGAGGATGCCTGGGACGCCTGGAATGGTGGTCTCTTTTTAGCTCAACATCTCTTACTGTTTTGGACATTGACCTTGACACAATAATAGATGTCCACAATGGCATCTTGATTTGAAACCTGTCAGGAGATTTAACTCGCCATTGCTTGCATGAAATGCATGCAGCTTGTAAACATCCTCTTGACGACCTAATAGGAAAATAATATTGGCTGCATTCCCATGACATGCATCAAGAATTTCCAGTGAGCTAGTCAATAGCCTTCATTCTAAGTAGGTGAAAATTGCAGTTGCCATTTCTCCTCAAACCGACTCTTCCTCTGCTCTCCACTAAAGACACTTGTGCCAAAGAGAGACTGTGTGTGTTTATGTGTGTGTGCATGTGTCTGTGTGTTTGTACATGTGTATGAGTAGAAAGAGACCTTGAGAGCCAATGTCCAATCTCATTTTCTTAGGTAGCTGACATAAGTGTACTTTATGTGATGATTTGAAATTGACTTGATGGGTGGGGGCAACGCTGAAGTGGTAAACAAGAGAGAGAGAAACAGATTGAGATGAGAGTGTGAGTGATATGTGCAGGCAGTGGGGATGAGAGAATGGCCCCAGACTACAAATGCTCTGATTTGTCACTCATCTTAATTGACAGACAGGGAAGCTCAGTTCCCTTGTAGCAGCTGCGCCCTGTGAAGTGATTTGCAAAAAAGAGTGAGCCTTGTATCCCTTCAGCCAGTGCTTTGGCTAAAGGTCACAACATATTGCTTTCAGTATTCAGGGCAGGCTAGAAAACTCATCAAAGTCCGGGTAGGTTTCTCAGAGGGATGTCTAGAGTTTCAGTGTGCTGTGTTCAATACTGCAAAACCTCCAGCCAAGGTCTCTGATAGTAGCAAGTTCAAGTGATAAACATAGTAGAATGGCCTTTTGTTTTTCTCTCTAGAAAGTACTTCCAGGGCTGTCTGGAGTGGCGCTGTTTTTATTGATCTGGTCCTTCTTTTGTTTGCTCATAGTCATTACAGGATGGCCAGGTCACTTTGTTATCCATCCCCCCCAAACACACACACACACACACCCACACACTCCTGCTATGTCCTCCAACGCTACAGTAGTGCTACAGTTCTCCTCAGCAGGGCCAAAGGTGATACCTCGGGGTGAAAGAGTGAAAGGGTGAAACAATATGAGTGCTCCTCTTGCTCTTTAAGAGACATAAACACAGCACTGCACTTCTCACTCCTTAACCTTGATGCACCAGCTTGCTTCCCACAGAACAGTAATAAAACTGTACATTCATGGTCTCCATCATGCTGTGGGCATCTGGGTACTTTCTCTCTCTCCTTCCTTCCTCTATCTTCTCATTGAATCACACCAGCTGCTCTTCCTCCCCAGCTGCTCCCCACACACTCCTTCTTAAAAACTCTTAAATTAAAGGACACATAAAAGCAAAGGACTATGGAATCGTTAGTGAAACGGAAACAGTTTGTACTGGATTACAGTGGAGGACTCCTAATAGAGCCCACTGAGATTGTTCCTATGAAGCTTGTTGTTACCGTTGGCCTCTTCTATTATCATTCTGGTAGCTGGGTTAAAAGAAAAAAAATCCCCCAAAAACTCAAAGTGTGTGGCAGCCTCCATGGAGAGCAGCGTCATCTTCATTGGCGCGAAGGACTCCTTTCTTCATTATTAATATGAATGTACGTGACAAGACGGCATCGTCTCTGCATCTTCACAGCGTCAACCACTTTAGCTGGGGCCCGCGGTGTCCTCATTTTCACTCTATGAAGCTGCCCGCCTTTGTGCTGCCATGTACATGTGGGAAGAGGGGTGCGAGAAAGATGGAGACGTGTGAATGTGTGTCGAGCGTCTTTGTTTGGGGCTTTATCGAGGTTTAATCTACACCGCGACATCCTGCCAAACTCACTCTAATTTTCCTACCTTCATTTATTATGCTGCTCGACAACCTACAAGTCCTATGATTATATTGGATAATCCCTCACACTTAAAGCACCAAAAAGGCTCCTTGTTAGACTGGCTGTGTAAATCCTGGTGTGATCAAAGCTCCCTGGTTTATTGCACTCATCCCACATGCACACACACACACACACACAACCTGCTCCCCTTTTGCTCTAAATGCCCTCTTTCGAGTGACTAGTGTAGACAGAAGGGCTCTATGAACAAAGTATTCAGTGATGTAACTCAAAGCCAATCCCTGGTGAGAAATAAGGTCTTTATGTACTCGACATTGCCAAGCCATAGAAAGGCTCCTCATGTTCTCTGATAGCCCTGCACACATGGCTCCAGCCCTGGTGCCAGAGCATGAAAAGGCTTGATTGGGGAGACGTGCCTGACAGCTTCTGTACTCCATGAAGCCCTCTCAATATACTAATAGACTAACATGCCCTTGTTGCTATAATGCACCCACACACACACACATATACCAAGAAAATAACATGCCTGTGCAGTACCGTGTACCCTATACCGGCTGACACTGCCACACACACACATGCATGCACATTGCTACACACACATACGTAGATACACACAAGCATACAAACACAGGATTGCAAACACCCCCATGCCCCATCCTTTCCCAGTCACACATCTTTTTTCATATTTTTGGGAGGTCTTTGGATTTTGTGGTTCTAAAACTCTCAAATCCCATTCTGGTGTTAATACTCAAGTATAGCAGAGATAAGGCCAGCCCAACTTGGGGGGAGATGACATAAAAATGATGCCACCAACAATGGCTCACTCTGCAGAGGGCACTTCTAGGTGGCAATGACGCGGCATAATCGATGCCATGTCACAGTTCTCCATTCAGCAGCCGCCTCGCTCCCTAATTCTCAATTCATCTCATTGAACACATTCCAGGGACCTTAATCCTAAATTTTCAGCCAGCCCTGCTCTTTGAAACCCCTGTTATATAACCCCAAGATGACTTTTAGGTTAAAAAAAAAAATCTTTTTTTTTATTCTACTCTCCACTCAGCCCAGACAGTTTGATCGGGCGCAGTGGGACCGAGGCGATGATGCAACAGCCTTATTTGCAAATAGTCTGCTTTTCAATCCCCTGTCATCATGCCCGTTGTCAGGAACATGGCACAAAGGAATCTGGTGAGGATGTGCCAGGGTTGTCCTGTTTGTCACTGCACGGTTTTCAATTGGGTTTCTGTTCACAGTACTGGGCTGACTGGAACAACAAGCTACCCAGAGCAGCTGGGGAATGCTTCACACACAAACTGAGCTGGATGATCCAGCCAAGGGTCACTTTTGTACGACCCTCTGGAGAGAAACCCGTTCGGAATCCCCATCAAAAATAATAGTGATGAATGGTTCAGTCATTCTAGTGGAAGTATAGCCCGTATTCTTAATTGAGGCTTTCATTGAATTAGATTACACCAGTAGAGCTGATTGTCTTTTTTTCCCACATAGTCTTAAACAGCTCATTTTACCAAGCTGCAATGCACAAGGGCAAACTGGATTACTTGCACATGAGTAATTGGTTGGGAGTATACATTTACTGGCTTAATATTGTGGAGATACTTGGAGGAATTTATTAGCTATAGGCTATGCTTGTGTGTTTGTGCACTTCTATTTACAGGTGGTAGTGTTTATCTTTTGATGTAGGGAGAACCCTGAGAGCTCACATGTTTATTGTATGGCTGTGTTTTCCTATGCTTTTTTCCATGTGTGCTACAGCATTTGCCTTTTGAAGCTGCAGTTGCCTTCGATCTATGTGTGGCTCTCAGCCACAGTCAGGTTTGGGCCTGATCATGGTTTGTGCACAGAGAGTGGATTGAAGGCTTTTAAGGTAGGGCATTTCATCTTGTTTTAACACATCCTTGGTAAGAGCCAGTGCGCATGCAGTGTTACCATATCTGAGGCCCTGTTTTAAGTTTGAGTGCCAAGTCAGCCCACGGTTCTGCTGTGTTACGGCCTCCCAAAATAACAAAACACATCGGAAGACCTGCTGCACTCCTATACCACCAATCAGCTGCAATTGTACCTGGCAGTGAGTCTGGTTTGCTGCCACTTTAAAGTGGACACTGAAATGACCTCTGGAAAATAATAAGCCAGAGGTGCTGATGTGATTATGGACTCTTTAAGAGGACCATTATGCATGTGGCGACAGGCAGGGGGGAGGCACAGCCAAGGCTTGTTTACCAGCGACAGCCCTCGTCTGGCCAAATGGAAATGAGCACAGACCTCAGCGTGACACTAGCTTCAGGAGGCCTCCAAACCTGACTCACTCATGCAACTCCTTGTGTGTTTATAATAGAAATGCAATCAGATTGGCTGGGGGCTTGGGAAACCACCTCTGAACCCTGTAATTGCTGTTCCCTGGGGGAGGTGTGTGTGTGTGCAAGTTTGTGAATGTGTGTGTTTGCATATATATCAGTGGGTGCGTGCATCTGTGTGTGTGTGTCCGTGTACTGTGGTGGTCCAGTAATCTAAGCACGTCAGCGAGTAAGCAGTCCTTTAACTGTCATCATGTCCCTGACATGCTGCCACACACTGCGCTCCCCTGAGGCTATAATGATTTCCCCGTAATGCTGAATGAACAAAAAAAAAAAAAAAAAAACACCCTGCAACCCCGTGAAAGAGTTCATGAAGGGCCATTAGATTGAAGAAGCCCACAGACATATATTTTGTGCCTGTAAATGGATTCTGTCTATACAGCGTTCCTTTTATGTCTAGTTTGGTATCACTGGCATGATTCTCTCTTTAAGAAGCCAGATGACAAGCAGATCAATTTAACGGCCATCATATAGGGATGGTACAGGGCCTGATCGATTCTGACGATCACCCCATCTTTAACAGACATCTCATCAAAGGCCCATTCCCTTTCTCACCATCCCATTACCCATCCATCCAGCGCTAGGCCTGCTGCCTATTTACCCATCCCACGCAGAAATGAAGGGGCCTTTTCCCCCAGTTGGATTAATCAGCCATAACCATATGCTACCGTGTGCAATTACACTGCAATTTTGACCAAGGGAAACAGCTGTTGCCATTTGAAAGGGCGGAATAAGATTGTAATTGCCTTAACTTTGATTTGTGGGGTGTTTTGATTTGATGAGAGAACGCATTTTTATGCTTTACATAATAATAATGTGGAATGAAGAGAACTATTAGAACGTGCGACTTTTTCCGCTTCCAGCTTCCAGATGCATTTGGAGGGTAACCTTGTTGTTAGGAGTTATTACTCACACATTATAGAAGGAATAAATGTGTTCATTCATTTGGGTTTGAATGGGCTCTTTATATTTGGGAGCATTGTTTTAGATTCATTGGCCTCATGCTGTTACTGGCACAGCAATATGTTTATGTATGGTGGCACCTTAACATTTCAACACAGGAGGCTTCCTCTCTAACCTGGGGGATGTCTGCTGAAATCCTCTGTACTACACATCCTATGCTGTGGATCTGCCAGCCTCTCTTCCAGTCACTCTGCTGCTGACAAAACCTATTTACCGCCCACAGTATAAGCACAGACAGCACTGGGGGTCTGTGATGCACCCATCATCATGCACAGGTCTCCTAAAATGATACATGAGGTTTCATAGGCAAAAGGCGTCTCCTGTGAACACCGTGTCATTTTCACTCACCAGTGGATGTATTCCCCGCGTTGAACCCTGTTAAATCGTCAACAAATGGATTTTTCCGCACCCATATCCCAGTGACCGCTGCAGTAATTTGTCATCAGCATGGTTCTTAGTCACTCTCATCGGAGACAGGAAAAGATTCCGGTTCGGATGCACTGAATAAATGGAAGACGGATAGATGGAAGACGGAGAGAGAATGGGAGCATGGTTGAGGGTTGCGATGGAAAGACACGGAGATACAAATAACATGAAATGCAGTATCGCATTAAAGTTGGAATTATAATGTTAGTTATAATGGGAGAGAGAGTGGGCACCAGAGATATGTTGAGGGGAGAATTCGGTGTTGATCTGTCAGTTTTCCAGGCCCATTCCTGCATTTGTCAGTAGGGTAGACACTGCATGAGGCACTGTATGAATTTTTCATATGCCCGACAATGGCTGGAACTCATTTTGTCGGCAGCTTCAAAAGTAGGAAACACTAAATGATAGATTTGTTTCCTTGCAGTTGGGAGATCTTCTATTTCTTTTTGTAATTAGCCAACGAATGAACTTTGCACCAAGTGAGAGCTAGAGAGGGGAACTTGCAGTGATGAGAGCCCCTCTTACTTGGAGTGTGTCACACTGTGTGAGACCTACATTTCTTCTTCTCTAACAATCCCCTTAATGACTGCTCCCCCGTCCCCAGATTCTTTGAAAACAATATTCATTTACATTTCTGGAGTGCCTTGTTATTCTTTTTTTTTTGTCCTTTTTTTTTTACGTTCAAGGGCCAGTCTCGAGAGATTTGTAGCATGGCTCAGTGAATGAAATAAGACTGTATGCTGCTATTTGTGCATTGATCTCGTGGACAGCTATGATATTGCTTTTGAAGGGCTGCTTTTGACTCCTGCCAAACACTATGTAAACACCAAGCACTGCTCAAATGATTTTTTTGTGAGCACATCTGTACCTTACAAACACAGCATTATGAGAGAGAGACAAAGAGAGAGAGAGAGAGAGAGAGAGAAAGGAAGAAAGGTGATAGCAGCATTGCAACTGGATAGTAATCAAAGGCTTTAACCAGACTTTTACAAGTGTTTTTATCAGCTGATGACTGACAAGCTCCTGATCTCTTCCTCAGACAACCATTCCTCTATTACAAATCCTCTCTTTGTTTCTGCTCTTTCTACTTAGAAAAGAGCTGATATTACGTGCTAATTGAGGTGCCTCCTTCACTCTCTGCAGCCACTCTCTATGATTCTAAAAAGATGGAGTAACACCACTCTGAGAATTGCGTCAGCGAGATACAACGACAGCAAAATGTTACAACGTTGCCCATTTTGGGAGCAAGGCAACCGTTCACAGTTCTCCTTCTTTACACTTCACCCGTTGAGCAAATATAGATTTGTCAGATTAACTTCTTGATTATCATTTCCTTGGATGCACTTCACACATGACCAAGTCATTTAACACTTTAACAGTCAACTTAATGGGAATGACCTGATGATAATGGAAGGTGACAGAGGGAGACGGATGTGTGGATGCAGGGCTTTGACCCACAGGATTACTAGCGCTTGACCTCAACTCAGGCACACTAATAGGTCGTGTTGCTAGCACCTTGCACACACATGTGAACGCACACACACAGACACACACACACACAGCACATTTCTTTCCTCTCTATGTATAAGACACACAAAGATAACCATTCTCTCAGAGCTGAGCAGCAGCAACAGGAAGTGCTCTATCCATCTTGATTTGTCAATAGTTACAATTTTAATTACACCTGAGTGCTGTCAGCCTGCCAAGCTGGGTGGGGAGTATTGATTCGCTACGGCTAATTGATTAATTGCTATGTTGAAGGGGAGTTTTTTTCCCTCTCTTTTTGCTTTACTGTTCCTCGTCTCTTTCCTTATCCTTTGTTGAAACAGGTTTCACCTGCGGGGCAGAGTCGTGAGGTGAGGTGCTCATAAAGCACAAGTAGACCCTGCATATTTAACTCTGGTAGGAGAGTGACATATTAAAGAGCAGGAGCCCTATTGTTACTGCAGAGCAATAGGTAACGATTGACTATGCTGCGTGCAATGCAGTATATCTCTGCAACCATTACGTGACAGTTAAAGGGAACAAGAGATTTGGAGACACAGCTGCCAGAGGCCTTTTACTCAAAACCGTAGCTTAAATTTGTGTGGCTGTTTTTCAAGCTGCCGAACTGTCTTGTGGAACGGGCTCCTCCCTTTTAACGCCATTTTAGAAGACAATATACACCGGTGATCAAAGAATCGAGGACAGCTCAGTGGATTGGCTAGCACCTCTCCCTTCTCTAAAGCTTACCTCCTCCCTGGGAGAAGTCTTTAAACGTCTCATAAAATAAGAGAATTCTGGAGCTGCTGTGTATCACAGACAACCAGACTGCCTACCTCCTCACCTTGAGTCTACATAAAATTGGCCAATTTTACCATTGTCTGTTGTTGGATCCACAGAGAACTAGAAGGATTTAAAAACACCTGAATCCCCAATCCATGACTGCAGTGTTTTAACACTGTCGCCACCACAGGGCTTGTTTAGGTTTTGATAATATTTTTAAAATAATTATCAGAGCTCTAACAGTATGTGACAACTTTTGTGAAGGCTTTGTTTACATTGGTAATGTGTACTGAAGTACAATTGGCTATGAAAGTGGCAAAAAGCTCATTTTCCAGTTTCAAGTCAAACATTTCAAAGATCTATGCGAATATGCAGCCTACTAGCCTATATGGCCAAATAAATTCAGGCTTGGGCTTTTAAACATTTCAACTTTTAAACATTTAAAAGTGGAGGGGCTTTGTTTAGAGGCAAAGGGGTTCATGAGTGTTTTAACAGATGGCCGGTGGGGGTGTTGTGTATATACTGATAGAGTAGGATGGAGAGGACTCGGATGCTTATGAACAGAATCATTCTGATTCTGATGGAGCAATGTTAGTCCCTAGATAGATAGAAATAGATAGATAGATAGAAAGAGACAGATAGATAGATAGATGCTACCCAATATCATTACTCAGTTTTCACCCTAAATGCATCTATTATAAGTAAAGTCCACAAGATAACGAATAACTTCAATAATTTTCAGCAGTAAATTTGACATTTCTGCCAACAAGCAAGCATGACATATTTCAAATGGTGGATATCCTATCCTATTTTGTAACCAAACTCTTCATTTATTGTTGACGTATGTATGAATGTAATGCATTAGTTTTTTCCTTTCGTTCAAGTGTCTCCTTTAGCCTGCTGACTCAGCGTTGGGGAAACAGTGCCCAGTCCCTCATGGATCTCAGCCATTCACTCAGTTGCTCTCTCTCACCTTCTGTCTCTCTCTCATGCACATATACACCACTGCATGAAAAATGACATTCTATGCCTTTGGGCCTATCCTTGTAAACACCTACTGAATACAAAAACAAACACAAAGGCAGAGTGCTGCATGCTTAAGGCCCCCAACCCCCTCCATGCAACCAAGCGCAGAGAAGCAGCCCTCTTTCATCCTCATTCTCATTTCATTCATCATTCTCCTTCTGTTGCTTCCTCTCCCTATGGGAACCGAGAAATGATTGTATTTGGGCTGTGGTAGTCTGTATAAGCCAAATACAATGGCACGCGCTTACAGGGACTGAGAGAAAGGTCAGAGAAGGCAGTTTCTTTGAGTTGTCAGTGAAGTCGGAAAAATGTGTAAAACGACCTATTTGGCTTCGCACGTTTCATTTGACGTTATGATTTTTGTAACCTTTGAGATTACTTCATAGGATGAATACTACACTGCTCTACTGAAGAAGGGGTCTGTACACTCTGAGCACAAATATGTCCCCTCTTATCTGCTCCTCTTCAAACGCTGCTGCTGCTAACCTTCAGTCCTAGCTGAGGAGATAGGACAGTACTTATTTCTGTTTTTAAAGTACAAGCGCTTAACTTTAAAACTGAACACTCTCCACTGAGCAATGTGTCACCAGTTTCCTCATTGTGCATTCAGCGGACCATGTATGGATTTCAATGCAGCGTCCTCGTCAGTTCTCTGGTACTGTCATTCCTTGGCCTCTGCAGCTGCTGCCTTGCCCCTTAGGTGCAGACACACGTAAGCCCTGGTCTTACGACCCAACAAGCCCTGTCAGTTTCCTAAAAATAGGGCTCTGCCCATGGTCCGCTACTACCGGCAAAATCAGGCGCGCTAGCTAGCCCGGAAGAAACCATCACGTCAAGGGGATATGGAGTTTCACTGTGATGTACCAACTGACAAACACAAACACACCGTTTGATGTTGTACTAACACAGCCCTTATGGGACTCTGTTTTTTGGCACCATTCTCTCCCGGACTGACTGACATATTT
>OOFE01028645.1:0-10242 GCA_900323365.1 Monocentris japonica
CCCCCCCCGCGCCTCATTAACATCTAAAAATAAATACATTTCATTCAAACCTGCTGGTTTCACGTCAGCTGAAGGCTTAATGAAATCAACCTTTTGAAAGTTCTGCTGTGCCCTGGAATGTGATAATGCTTAACTGCTGAAAGTGGAATGGAAAACAAGTGCTCCCTTCCCTCTCAACACATGGAGGCAGTGGCATAACTGACAGCCATATCGGTACATGATGTTATTGAATACACTCTTGGAGGGCTAAATGTTTGGTTCCTGAGTCATATCTGATAATAGTCCATCCAGACGACCAAGACCCAAGTCAGGATCCTTTTTAAATTGCTTTGCTTGAAGGCTCTGGACATGCAAGCCCCTTGGCCCTCCACACTACACCCACATGTTCCTGGCGTGTCTCCTCACACTGTGGTCTGAACAGTATCAGAAGCAGGCAGGAAGGCATCTTGAAGTACTTGGAGGCAGGAGTCCAGTTATTCGGTCTTGGCATGCACCTGTGGATTTGCATAATGGTCTCTCTCAAATTTCCCTCAGGAATGTTTGCTAAAGAGGGACCACAAATCAGAAAGTCATCCTCTGGCGCTCACTTGGAGTAATGTACCATGTTGGACAATACTGTGCATTTTTGTATATTCATCTGATGATACTAATTCCCTGGGAAAACATGTTTCTCTGACAAATTTTCCATGTACTATTCCATAAACATCTCCAGACCTGAGTACAGCTTGGTTTTGGGGTTCAGGGTTGACAAGTTCTGGGGGAGTCAATTTATGGGTGGTTCTTCTCAACCAATGAATTTACTTGGTTGAAAAGGCAGTGCCGCATTTCCACTCTCTGAGTCAGCCACCCTGCCTCTAAGGAGATGTCTATCGGTTTGGCTGTTTCCCCGATCGAAAATAATTGTCCAAAGACAGTGGTCTTTATAGGGCAGAGAACACAAGTGTGGCAGGCCTTTAGTGTCTTGAGAACATGACTGATCTCCCTTCCTGTTAAACAGCCCTAGGGTGCTCTGCTTCCCATTCCAACATGCAGGTCCTCATTACCTGATTGGCCGCCACTGATTAACTGCCAACTGGATTGGCTGCAGGTATTCATCATCTGTGATGATTGGGCCGATTTAGAGGCCAATCTCAATCAGGGTTGTTGAAGGACAGGACAGCAGCGCTCCAGGAGCAGGCCTGGCGAGACGTTCTCCGCAGGAAGTGTACTCTTCACGGTATAGTATACTGACTTCATGTTACGTGCAATCGGTCCCCTAGGCTTCGGTCCAAACCCTGGCAAACATCAGCTCTCTGTGTGTGAGCATGTAACGTTCTCCTCAAGACTGTTTTCTCCTTCGGCACACAGCGGCTGGCCACTGCAACAACTTTGACTAGGGAACAGAGGGAGTGGAATGGCTTTAGTAGAGGTTTACTGGTGGTTTCTGTCCCAACCATGTCTTCCTGCAGTTGTCCTATCAGGGCCTTTACTGGATCCTTTTATGACATGGTGACAGTGTGGTTCTGCAATTGACGTTATGGAGAAAATGACTGTGATGCAGTGAGAGATGCACATCCTAGTGATGACAATGGTCTGGCAACTCAGCGTAGGAAAGGAATGTATGGATGGGATGCTGCTGCTGATTAAAGAGATTGCCCCCTCTCTTGCTATTTCTCGGTTGCGCCTATTAATCTGTGATTTAAGTGCTGAGACCTGGATCTCATCACCCATGCTGGGATGCTGCGAGTCCACACTGAACAAAACTTACAAGGGGGCCACACATAAATGAAAAGGCCGCACAAAGATCCCCAGTAAAATACATTCCTCTATCAAAGACACAACTGCCAACAAGTCTTCTGCAAGCACTGTTTTTTTGTTTATATAAACTTCCATACATATATAGTGAGGGCTGAGGTCAGAGACAAGCAGAAGCTTGCACTCTCAAACGGCCTTGAAAAATTGTTTGTGTGGAGATGAAGTGTCCCCCAGCCGAGGGCTGTCTGTGTTATATATGATAGTTGGAGAGAGGTACATTGATTCATGGGGTTAGTTGTCCTGCTGGGATGTGCAGCTGTATCATGTTCTGTGTGTCGGGAATCATTTACACTTCTTATATCTCCTATGCAAAGACAGGGCCTCTGATGTGGATTGTTCATTTGTTTGACAATCTGTGCCGCTCCACCCCTACTGTCAGTACAGTCTTTGCTATAGCAGGTAAGAGTGGGCTGTAAAGTGGGGTTCAACCTGCTCTTTGTCTATGGTACCAGTGTACAGTAAAAGTACATAAAACAATCACTGCAGAACAGCAGTGTTTTTTTTTCGCCTGCTTGCTTGTAAACTTCACCATGTCAAATTGTCTCTTTAATTGCAAACGCATGTTCAAATGTTTCATACAGGTCCTGAATCATGGAGGAGGACATGGAGCACTTTACAGCACGTTCTGCTGGTGTGTGTTCACCAGGGGACCTAGCTGCACGGCTCTGGCTTGGGGTCATAGACAAGGTCAGCGTCAAAGTCAATCTCATGAATCCAGACTACACAATGAGAGCCTGTCTGCCTGGTATAGTATTAAAGCGTGGCCGGGGTCTTCGGAGGGATAGAAAGCAGAACAATGGCGGGATGCTCGCCACCCTGTGGGTCTGGTTGGCACTGCCCAGGAATAAGCCTGGCATTGGCCTCCTTTCAGACCACAGCCACTGCATGCCTGTGGTGAGATCAAGGCCTTTGGGTTGATCCTGAATACTGTAACTCACCAACAGGCCAGGTTCTGTCTTCAGGCAAACCCTGTTTACCAGAGTGGTAGAATCCAGCCGTGCACCCACACAGAGGGAGCCCACATACTATGTTTGTGGTGCTGTAGTAAACTGTCCACCTGGTGACATGCTAGCTAATTTATAATTTTTTAAGAAGGCTTAGCAAACCCCTTAGTTTGAAGAGCAGTAGATGAACAGTAGATGACAATGAACTTCATCCCAACCAGAAAGCTTCAATTTATGTCAATCCAAAGAAGCATTGGCTTAATTTTATATAAAATGTTATCTACTCTCATAAATGTTCAAGGTTTCCAGCGTCTGTTAACAGTATCACACCAGTGTCTGAGGCCCACTGTCTGTGAATGAGGCTCCCTGTTGGCATGCATTGTGGGCCGGGCTATTAAGACGCTATGTTGTGTAGCTCGTACATATCTTTTGGACTAAGAGTCATCATACAGCTTATCCAGTCAGAGGGGAATTCATTCATTTTACTTTCTCCAATTAGAGGATGAGGTTTTAAATGGGTTTCAGTGACCACAACTGAACCACCACAACAATAGTAGTCACATCTGGCAGCCACATGTACCATCTCTTCTTTGTGTGCAGATCAGCAATGGCCAGCTTTACAGTGTGTTTACAGTACAGAGCCACATATAACCTTCACCAATCTCCGATCTCTTACTTTAACTGCTGTGCTGTACAGTAGAAGGGGTCAGAAGGAGAGATGACAGAATAACGGATAGGTTTGACAGGAACATCAAAGACAGGATGTAGAAATGAGCCAAATAAGGAATCTGCCTCGCCACACGTTTAGCTTGGCTCAGGGATGCCAATGCATGTGTCTGGGCTGGCGCCATGCCACCCTGCATACTGCTAGGCTTACACAAGGGGAACAGAGCGATGTGCCATTGCTAGGAGACGTATGAGCAACAGATCTGGATGAAGGAGAGAGAGAGACCTGAGAGAGGGAGGAGGGAGAGAGGGAAAGAGCACAGCACACCTGCTGGAAACTGCTGATTGAGGGGAAGTTTGTTCCTGTCTGGCGTGGCATCCTCTGCCAAGCCAAGTCTAACACCTGTAGATAGATGGTAGGTACAGTAGGGAACACCCTGGTGAAAGAGGGGAACAGGGCGAGGCTCTGTTCGGAGTGACAGGAAGATTGACTGCATCCTATTAGCCCGCTGCTTCCAAACGTGCCCACCTGTCAATGTAGACCATGGCGAGTGTTTTCAGTTCATTTAAGCTACATCTTCATGAATAGGGGCTTGACATGACCCCACTTGACAGGTGTCATTGTAGGTAAAGGGTGGATTCAAGGTTAGTAAGGATGCCTGAATCGGGATGCTTATTGGGGAAAATAATATGCAACATTTGTTTTTTTTCATAACTCTCTTTATAGATTTATCCCTCCTGTGGTCCACTCTGTCTCTCAGTGCAGTGATAACACAGGCCCGCCTTGTCATGAAGTTATTATCAGGACCCAGGTGCAAAACAGCCTGAATAGGATATGATGTAACTCTTCCAGGCTCCTCTCTGCTTTCTGTGTTAGCATTGTAGGTCATGGCAGGAGTCTTTTCCTGTTCAAGAGTGTCAGCCACCCAGTGGGATGATGAGGATACCATCCAGGACAACTCTGGGAAGGACAGTACAGGCCAGTTACATTTGAGGACATGAGAGGGGCCATGGACATGGCAGAGTGTGTTTACTTTGTTCTGGGTTTACGCTATGCAAGAATCTGGCAGTATATTTTTCTTTCATGGTGACTGGTTAAAGAGAGGCTCAGCAGAAGAACTCCTTCGAGAGTCATCACCCTGCTAGACCAGGAATATCAGGGAGAAAACATGTAAACGTTTTTAACTATTACCTTTAAGCTTGTCAGTTGAATGACCTCTGCCTTGTCTCTGAACATACGACCAGGTTGCAGTTTTGTTCAGATGCCAAGAAATATGACTCAGTTTGAGTCATTTCAAAGAGAAGAGTCAACTGTGTTTTTACAACAGGTAGAAGAGAAGAAGATGCTTGAGGAATTTTGAAATTCGCAACATCTGGAAATGACTTAACTTTAAGAACGAATGTATTTGTACTTTATAATGAGCAGCAGAGACATCAAAGTAAAATGAACAGAACAGAATGCAATGGACCCTGATCATGAAACCCAAAAGGGAAAGACATGTTGCCTTGAAATGCCTGTATGCTCATGAAATGAGCTCATGAAATGAAAATACATACACCTGCTCTGGGCTGATGGACTGAGGAGAGGCTGACATGCTCCTGATTTGTTTGCTTCGTTTGGACAAAGCTGAAGACCAGGGAAGGAGGCCTACTGGTGATCCTGTCCAGGCTGTAAATCCCTCTCGCCCTGCGAAAGACAGGCATGCACATGAACACACACACACAGACACTTGATACTCAATGTGTATTGTGCCATTACACTGTCATCATAATCAATCTGATGGGCTGTTCAGATGTTGATGACATAACTAGCGTTTCCCCACTCTGTGCTTCTCCATTTCTTTCCCAGTGTCACTCCTCACAAGGCCAATTAGCAGACAGAATTCATGAAAGTGGTGGAATCCCCCAGCCTTTTGAAGCCGCCCATTCCGTCCAGACCACCACCATCATTTTGAAGCCTGCAGCCCAGCCCCAGCTACTTTATATAACAGGCCAAGTGCTCCGAGGAGATAAAATATGCTGCATTGTCTGTGGACTGTGGTTTAGATATTTTCCATCCGCTGAATCGATCTCTAATCTTCTTGCAGTCATTAGAGAATGCAACAGTAAGATTTTTGTGGCAAAGCAAACATTATGTCAGCAAAGAATTTGCCCAGCAAGAGCTCCCCAAGGAGGCTTCGCATGGAAATAAACTTCCAACAGGATATATGTAACGCCATTAAATGTTCAGTCACTATTCAGAGACACCCTATATTTATTACCAAAATAATATGATTTTATTTCATTTACTGTATGAAAATGACATAATATTAGCCGTTATGTAACTAAAGGAGTTCCTGGGTGTTTTTGACAAGGCTATTGAGCTTTTTTCTGTTTAGGTTTGAGATTAACAGCCCCCAGGTTGCCTCCAGATGTGATTTGGCTTCAGATGCATACTGAATAAATTCTTGACCAATTCTCCAACAAAAGAGTGACCCTACATGACACTATCCATCATCATAAGAGATGACACGGTGATCTAATAAGTAGATCAGACTCCTTGCTGCAAGCATGGAGTCACTCCTTACGCTGAATGGTGGACAGATGGTTGGGCTCTCTGCAAACTATCACAGCCAATGATTACCCAGCCTCTCGTCACATCCTATCAACTGGCGAGATGAAAACAATAAGGTGGTGGGAAACAGTAGTAGGACTAATACAAATACAGTCACCACCGCCTCTAACATTATCCAGGCCTTATGGATAACATCGCTGATGCCTGGCACAGTTAAGTAGAAACAGTTGAAGGACAATCTTATGGCCTTATCTTCTTGTTCACAGTTCTCAATAATTGATGTGTCTGTCATCATGTGTTTTTTTACTCAGCTGTTACCTGTTTTATTTGTACAGTAATTTGCCTTTTCCATACAAATTAAACTTTTCCTTAAATAAACACTGGCCTGGACAGTGCCAAGTTGATGCATGAAAAAAAGGAGGCTGAGGCTACACGCTCATTCTCCACACAGAGCACTCTGAGGTCACAGGAATACCACTGGATCAGTTATCACACAATCAATACCACTGGATCAGTTATCACACAATCAACTGGATCAGTTATCACACAATCAATACCACTGGATCAGTTATCACACAATCAACTGGATCAGTTATCACACAATCAATACCACTGGATCAGTTATCATACAATCAATTTACAGCAGCATGAATGAATGATAAAGTGCAAGCCCTCATAGTATCACTCTTCATTTGCTCTTGAGTATCAT
This sequence comes from Monocentris japonica, assembly GCA_900323365.1. Taxonomy (NCBI): domain Eukaryota; kingdom Metazoa; phylum Chordata; class Actinopteri; order Trachichthyiformes; family Monocentridae; genus Monocentris; species Monocentris japonica. Next base: position 6,668 of record OOFE01028645.1, read on the forward strand.
CCACTATGGAACCCCTGTTTTGATAGCTTTGGATTGTAGAGTACAGTAATTCAAATTTCAAGCTCAATTTAAATCTAAAAAGTTATTCCTGTAGTAGGGTGAGGGTTACGGAGCAGGTGCAGATCTGGTATGACTGTATGAGAGCGGGTAAGAGTGAGATAGGGGCAGTGTGGGGTGGTGGGCTTGTGACTGAGTTTGCAGGCTCGAACCCGGAGACCGGCTGGGAAAATGTGGGTGAGGAAGTGAATGAGCAACGCGTTTCCCTCCCACAATGACCGCCGAGGTGCCCTTGGGCAAGGCACTTAACCCCCGACTGCTCCAGTGGAGGTGGGGAACAGCCAGCAGTAGAAGACTGTGGTTGTACTGGCCACTGGCCTGTTCCTTGATGTGAATGGGGGCATCGGTTGACTTTCCCTGGATAAATAAAGGTTAAAAAAAAACATTACCTGTCCCCTCCGCCCCCATCCATCAGGTTACACCACCACCATCTAACACCAGTTTCATTAATGAGTTATCTAGTGAAGGACATATACGTTACTCCAGTCCTTGACCTCATGGTAAATTACTGTACAATAGGTGACTGTTGGGTCATGTAGGTACTTTGCTCATGATGCCATGTGAAGTCATGAGGATCGGCAGGATAAGTAAACTCACCTCTTCTGGCACTTGAGGCTGTTTAGCAGCATGTCTGTCTGCGGGCTTATTAAAACTTGGCTCCCTAATGACCATTTGCCCTTGAAGCCTGCTGAGTGCTTAGTGCTGCTCAGGAGACGGGGCTCTGGACACACGGGGCCTCTCTTCCTGCTCCCTATGGAGTGCTCCAGTATAAAACTCAGCTGTACCAGGAGGCCGGGGTAGAGTCATATGAAGACTTTTACATTACAGTGAACTGGAATGTTAACAAAAAATCCAGAGTATACGTTTTGTGGCTGTTTTACTGCATGTTCTACGCAGAAATCTGAGCTGATACAGAGAGCAGTTTTACTGAATTGAGGAGTGTTTTTGTTTGTGGTTTGTCATTGTCATCTTGTATCCTCCGCCTAGGATGATTTAAATGTCACTGCTGTGACGCGAGAGAGAATGGGAAGACGAAGTAGTTCCACATGGGATGATGGAGACTTCACAATCCATGGTGAGTGTGTCAATTGGTGTGCGAGCCTGACTGCATCGGTATGTGTGTGTCTGTATGTCTGTTTTCACGCATGCCTATCGGAGTATGCAGGAGTGAGTGAGGGTTATTATATTTGCACGTGACAACAACATTAGACAGGGCTAAGCCTGGTGCATGCTTGTAGACAACGTTGCACAATAACACGTCTGGTCCAACAGCTCCCTGTGGAGTGTGATTTACTGGCTGGGCAGTGATGGGACACATCAAGGAATAAAGGCCTGCTTAGCAGACGTGGAAGTCTCAGTATGAAAAAAAAAGGCTGAAGAATGCTGAGTTGTAAACACCCTATTACAGAAATATCTGTCTGTCCATCATAAACCAACTACACAATATCTTTGGTCTTCACTACTACAAAGCCCCACTAACTATATCGTCAAGCACAGAAGCTAACTTCCTTCTTCATTCATTTGCCTGAGCTGTTGGGTGCTGCTTCAGACGAGGTTGACACAAAATAAAAAAGCACTTCAAAGAGATTCCATAAAAGTGCCATGATGAATGGAGCAGTTTTTCCAAACATCTGTCGGAGGCCCTGGTGTCTGTCTGCCCGGGGGGCTTCGCGGAGACAGGTCAGCCCAGTCAGAGAGGCTTCCTCCCCAAGCCTCATACGCCCATTCTTCTCCTCCAGCCACAGCCTCCTCGGTCCCACACCATGGATCACATGGTCGTAACAAGGTTTCATTGATGGTCATACACACTGGACTGAAGTTCAGTCTTTCTGATGCTGCTGTTGATGTTACCCTATTGACCTTTATGCTGGAGGGATCCCCACGCCTCCTGCTTCTCCGGTGACTGATAATTAGTGAAAGCTTGTGGCAGAAAACACTTTGAAGTTATCTCAGCTAATTGTTGCGTCATCCCTTTTTTTCCTTGAAGCTTTCTCGCAGTAAACAGAACTCAGGTTACAGTAGGCCAACAGTTTGTTCTGACTAAATGGACTATGGGGAAAAGGTTTAATGGATTGAAAAATAACAACTTTATCATGCTTAATAGGGAGCTATTCAGGTCAAATTGACCTCATGCAGGGGGTTAAATCGCATCATAACTTTCTGGCACTCGACCTTCACTGTTAATTGGGGGCAGTGAAGAAGATTTTTCATTCACATAACTGTTAGTGAAGAGAGCACATGATTCTCTGCTCACAGCTAACCAAGCATGAGGCCCATCCAGTGGGAACAGCAGAGCGTCAAGCAGCGATATAAACTATATAAAATAAATAAAATCTATAACTTGCTACACCCTTTTTATTACTGGCAAACGCTCCGGGAATATGGGGAGAACACATAACAGAGCTACCAGTTAGCTTGACCAAACCTACAGCACTGGACCAAATGTGCTGTCGGAGGTTGTGAGAAAGGCACTTGTCATCGGTGAGTCAACCTCCAAATGTGGTTTATGCCTCATCCATTCCCAGCAGCAAAGGTAAACAGACCGTAATATGTATTACTCAACCGGCTACAGTCTAATATCAAAACAACTGACATTTTGGCAAATCTTTCCTTTTCCCCTATCCTGCTCTCAGTCTTAAACAACCGTTGAGCGGTGGGCTTAGGGGTGAAAAGAACAACGAGAACTAACAGACAGTGATTGATTACAAAGCACATGTTTTCAGTCTCAGTAGATCACAATTACTGCCAGTGTAGGTCAGGCTTCATTCCACAGTCGGGCCTTAAGTCGGAAGAGTAAACTGTAATTTGTGTTTGTGCATCATTACCACTGTGTCTAGCAACCCCAAATTATTTTGGTGGGTCCAACAGACAAGTCAGGGGTTTTACTGCTTCAGCAGGAGTGATTTATAGCTGACAGTGTTGTAAATACTTTTTCAGGGTGAATGTTTGAGCACTTGACACCCATGACTTCTCTTTCAACAGTACAGGCTATTTTTTGTCTTTGCGTTGAAAATGTGCTGAAAAGTGAGTGACCTTCTGGAGACAATCAAGGAGTTAAGTGAAGAGAACATAACTTTCCCTGAATAAGTGGTAACACTCTTTTTACAGGTCCCGGTTCAAAAATAAAAACCTCTTTTACAAGAGCTGCATGACACTCATTAAATTTGGATGAAAAAAAGAGGAAATAGACCCAGTGTAGCCTCTCAACCTTAGTGGAAACTGGAATTAAGGGTGCATTGTTGTTTTACATCAAAACACTGTAGAGAGAATTTAAACTTCATTTAATTGAATCATTTTGCTATTTACTGCACCAACTGCATGTTTGCAAAATGCATTAAGTACTGGAAAGTCATTAGAAGTATGGTGTCAGACAGTTGGCATGAACTCAGAAGTGCCTGTCTCACCTACCAATATTGCTTGTGCGTGATTCATGCTGTCGGTTAGGAAGTTAAGTGTTTATGAAACTGTGTTGAAGAAAGCCATCAGTTACTATTAGCATTGTAGACAGATAATTGGAG
>OOFE01028646.1:9690-21485 GCA_900323365.1 Monocentris japonica
AGACAGATAGATAGATAGATAGATAGACAGACAGACAGATAGATAGATAGATAGATAGATAGATAGATAGACAGACAGATAGATAGATAGATAGACGGATAGATAGATAGATAGATAGATAGATAGATAGATAGATAGATAGATAGATCATTTAGTCAGGTGGGTAAGAAAACCTATTCATGCTTTTCTTTTGGCACTATGAGATGGGGGGGTGATTGTGTCAGCCCAGGTGTGGGGTGAACGTGAGTGGTTTGTATGTGTTTTAATATCACTATAGTTTTGTGTTTCACTCTCAGCCTGTCCCCGAAGAACTGCAGAATGGTGAGAGCTTTGGTTACATCATCGCTTTCCGTGCGTTCGGCGAGGTTACCTGGACCCACGTGGCCACCTCTGCCCCGGGGGCATCCCGCTATGTGTACCGCAACGACAGCATTGCACCCTTCTCCCCTTTTCATGTCAAGGTTGGCACTTACAACAGCAAAGGACAGGGTCCCTTCAGTCCTGTGGTCACCATCTATTCTGCAGAGATAGGTAAGGGAACTGCAGCGGAATATTTGCAGGGATACAAGGCTGTTTTTTAAAGAGCTTGATAAATAAAGGGACTTATGGTGAAAGAAATGTAAAGTAATCTCTTTGACTGGTTGATGGTTAAGTAAAAAAGAAACAAGAATGAAAGTGAGGAGAAAATTTGAAGGACATTACATATTTATGGAAGCAAAGAAAGGAAACAAAGGGTTTGCATTGCAAGATTGCTTCCTAACATCACTGCTGTTTTTTGAATTCTCATGTAAGCTCAGGCCAGAGTGAAAACCAGTTAGCATTAAGCCCTCAGTGTGTTAGACTGACTTGGGTGATTTTTACAGTGTCACCGTACCGCACCAAGTCCAAGTAGGGATCAACCAGTGTAGCATTAGAATGATGCATGGTTATGAATGTAAAATGTGATGGAGAATTGTTTTCATTTGTCTTGGTGCTGTTGGAAGAAGGCAGTAAAGCTCTCATCTGTTGTCTGTTTTCAGAGCCAAGTGGGATGCCAGGGGGAGTCTGGGCCAGAAGTATCTCAGCCTCTGAGATTGAAGTGAACTGGCAGGCTCTCACCTTCACTCCTGAAAGAGTTCTGGGCTATGAGGTACATTTCCCTCTTTTAAATGGAATTGGGAATCAAGAGTTTGTACAACACCATTCAAATGCTTGTCATCACCCCTGGTGTACCTCAAACCTCTCATCTCTCAAACTCTTTGTCGCTATGGAAATGGCTGTTTCAGTTGGAAGACTTTTATAGCCACAGTCATACAGGCATTTGTGAAAGACATGTTGGACCTGTCAAGACTACAAAAGAAAATTGCCTGTCCACATGCCTTTTCCTGTTTCTGTCAGTTGTAGGGTTGTCATGATACCTCATGATATTCTGGTCAAATCAAGTTTATTTATACAGCCCTCTATCACAAACAAGCCTCAAAGAGAACTATTTGTTGTTTAACATTAAAAGCTGATGAAGCAACATAGCTAATCCGCTCTAGTTTATATTGTCATTATACTCGAAATAAAACGAGACAATTTTGATATTACACTATTCGTTATATTACTTTTCCATTCCGCACCCAAAATTGTTGATTGCATCCTTCTGGACGCACTAGAGGATTATCGGCCTGACCATATTGGGACATCCTGACAATCGGGACGGGAATCCTCCATCTGAGGCTTGGTTGGCACTGGTGGTCCACTCAGATGATCTGGTAGTGTGAGGGGTTTACCCAAACTCTCTTTTTGTGTTTTGTCTGGGTGGCTTTTCAGTGGATATTAATGCATTAATACATATTGATACACATTGGATGGCACACGTTCCCTCAAGATTAAAGGTTGTGACATTTCAGGGTATAATCTCAGATACGCCGTGTAACCGTCTAGTGTGAGCATATTGACGACCGAGAGACTAAAAAACCTGTGAAATCCATCGTAATGTGTGTGATGCAATGTGTTTTTAAGTCTTCTATACCCCCAGTCTTACCGTCAGGAATTGGGATAACTCACTTACCTCGCCTGTGCACTGTTAATAATCAGGGTAATCAATGGCCTTGATGTCCAATCTTCTTGTCATTCTTTTGCTTGATCAAATCAAATGAGTGGGAATACTTCCATCCAGAAAAAAGTAAACTTTTCTGCCCTTTCTCATCTAAGCTAGCTCAGTGGGTGCCCACATCAACTGGGAAGGCAATGACTAATAACAGAAACAAATGGAGGGTTGGGATATCATTTTTGGATAATTGAACGTCACTCTGATATTTAAAGGGGGTGATAACAATAGTAATCACTTATTTTAACAGTAATATTGCTACTTAAATTTCATCATTTGTTACACTTCTCATTACTGGGAAAAGTAATAATATTACTCTGTTACTGTTACTCACCCAATACTGCAGGTATTGCGCGACCCTCGTCAGTTGTAGTACACCAGTGATGAAACATTACTGGGAGTTGTAAAAGCAAATTATCAAAGGGCATTGTCGTGTCAGATCAAAGGTTCTGCTGAAATCGTGAGAGAGTGAACTATAATCTCTTTTCGGGAGATAATCTGCGGCCTCAATGTTTCAGAACACAGAATTTCTTGTTTCTCTTAAGACATGAGAAACAGCTACAAATCCTTTTATGTTGCATTTGATAGATAATGAATGCCTCCCATCTACACTTTGTGTTCCAATCACAAGCCATAAATCATGGAAAAGTTCGAGCTGAGTTGCTTTTCGTTTTCAATAGGTGGTATACTGGGAAGATGACACTAAGCCAGAGACCATGGGGAAAGTGAGGGTACCTGGGAACCAAACCTCTGTTACTGTGAGTGGCCTGGCAGGAAACACGCAATATTTCCTAACAGTCAGCGCCTTTAACACAGCGGGCACCGGCCCTTTCCTCCCTGCAATCAACGCCACCACAAAAAAGCCACGTAAGTCGCAGCACTCAAGAGGTCATACTTCTGATCAAGAGAGGTGTTCTTTTTGAATCCACACTGGTTTTTTATTATTCAGAAGTTGAAGAAATAACGATGCAGGAGAAGGTCAATGTGTTTTGGCATGTTTCCTCTGGCGTGTCACAGTAGTGAGAAAATAGGAGCAAATGTCTAGTTACCCCATTAGAGAAGAGAGAATGGCTATGATTCTAACATGAAAGCGTATGTTATGGGGATGACATGTGACAGGAGTAACCAATTACCGCAACAAAGTGTTGACAGCGGTGACATACAGAATTGAAACATTTGTTTTCATGCCACGCAGCGCCAGCCCAGCCACCGCTGAATGTTGAATGGACTCTCATTGGCTCTCACCTTTCTCTTTACTGGGAACCTGTGGTGGCAATGGAATCAGAGTCAGAAGTCACTGGTTACCAAGTGAGTCCATGTTATACGTGGTCAAAAGGCTTCACAATAAAGTATGGTGCCCAAAGTATTTTTACACTTTTTCCAACTTATATCTGAACAAAACATTCATAATATATATAACATTGCATTGACAGGGTGAGAGGGTGGACCTTTACCTATTTGGTGGCTCACTCTAATCTGTCAGGCTCCTATAATACATATTGTTTTCAATGTTTCACACAACTTGTTTCTCTCCCATTCAGCTGTCATACAGGAGACAGAGACACAAGGAGGTAAACACGCTCACAACAGCCAATTCAACAGCAGAGCTGACCCTCCCTGAAGACGATGACTACATCATCCACATCCAGTCGCTGAGTGAAGGAGGGCTTGGCCCAGCCTCCGATCCCATAAGAATCCACCAGCTAAGTAAGCTGGTTGCTCTCAGTTTATCTGGTCCATATGTTGTATGCAGCATTTATGTGGTAAAGTATAGCTAAAGTCTAGAAATAATACAGGTGTGGTCACATTCCTCTTGCAGTAAAAAGACCCATGGAAAGCAGATTTTGATGCCCTCTTAAATGAAAGTAACAACTTAGATGCTTACAACATTTTATTGGAAAGCAGTATCACTCAATCATGCTGATGCCACCGTGTTGCACAGTAAGATTGAGGAATGGCTAACTATATAACACATAGATTCACTGCTCCCTGAATCTTTGTGAGAACATTTTTTGTGAGAAACTATTTTGTCACTCGCTCCCTTGTAAATGAAGTCACTTAACTCTTCAAAACCTGACAGGGACATTTTGTCCTCCTGTGACTCTCTATAACTCCTGTCCCCAGCCACCCCTGTTGGGCTGTGCAGGCTTATATTTTGCTGAAATATGCAGCACAATCAATCTCTGTCACAGAGGTTGACTTCCTCTTTTACTAGATGCTATTACTGTCCTGTGGGACTCCAGCGGGCTAACTCTTCTTCTCCTCTAAATGCTAATTTGCAATGTTGATATTCTGTGTTGAGCCCCTGAAAAAGCCATCAAGAGAGATTGAATTCCACACTGGCTTTTCTTTTAAATTTCATTTGAAGAAAACTAGCCTAACTTTTTCTGGCTCCAATTCACAATCTTTATTTCTGCTTGAGAAACTCCAGCTTGATGCTGCAAAGAGACATGGTCAAAACACAGAGAGAGGGCTGCGTTTATGGAAACTCTGAAACATCAGCATTGATTCACTGATTTTTTACATCAGTGATATATCATGTTTTGCAGTAAAGATCTATGGATATTATATTGTTGCACAAAAGTCTCCAATGATCCACAAGAACTAATTGACTCATTTAAGTTGAGGAACTTGCACTAGTGATGGGAGATTGGGGGCCCACAGTGGCATCCGGCCCCAGCTCCCCTCAAATCCAGCCCCCGAAATCAATTTTCTGACTTACAATGGCCGGCATACATGCCAGAACTCAAACCAATTTTGACTAAATTTCAAGGATCTTTATAAATCTCCGATATGCATTTTATGTTGTTTGAAAGATAAACTTATTTTCAATCAGAACTTTCACTGGCAGAGATTCAGTGCCCACTGTGAAAGAGACGTCAATGAAAAATTAGAAATTTTCAGATGATGAACATTTCAGACGATGCATGCTTGTGTCTTGTGCATGACAGTCCCAAAATTGCAGTTGAAAGTCATTGTAGGTGCTGGCACCAACTATATGTTGCCTCGAGCAGGTTTTACCTCTGTCTGTCATGTGTCTTATTTCAGGTATGAGTGCCCGAGGCTCAAGGGCCTGGAGTCTGGACGCCTCCCCCCTCTCTCTGCTCCTCACCATCACGATATCAACATTCAGGTCAACATCATGACACAATGACAGACTACGTTCTGTTTTTCAACCTTCAGTATCAGTATTTTATTTATTTTTATCTGTGAAAGTTACTGGATTTTTTTTTTGTTTTTTTTCTTATTTTGGAGGTGACCGCATACTATTTTAACAGTGTTTAGTTTGCAGATATGAGGCAGCACAGGAATGGAGGGTGCTGTCAGACTCAAAGTTCAGTATATGCTTGAGCTTTCTAGGTAGGTCTGCTTTGACATTGTTGTCGATTGGGAAGAATGCTCCACTTCAACTCTTTTTGACTCCAGAATGATACAGATGCCTTACTTCCATTCACGTGCCAAAGTAGTCTGGGCCTTCTTGTTGTTGTTGCTAAGATAGCTACATGCTTTCCATAACATTTTATTTCTCACAATTTCTTATTATTGAAAGTTTGAGTGTTAATTGCAGAAGTCTGTGATGGAAAATTGTATTTTGTAACTTTAAATATTTTCAGTCATCCTCTCTACTTGGCGAGTAGGAACATATTCATTCGCCTGTGCCGGTGCCTTTGGAGATTCTTGTAATGGCTTCACTTATAGACACTAGTCCGTGATGCGTAGTGTTTCAGAACAGGCAGCCATCCTCATCTTAGAATTATGTGTTTCATTAAAAGTTGGTTGTATCCTAGATGAAACCCATGAAACAGCCCACAATACTGGTGTTAGCCACTTTCCATTTTGTCGTTTGGTCGTGGAGGGTTGAATGTACTGCGAGGGCTCCTAAAGGTTATAATGTGTCGCATCTGTTAGAAAGCTGGCCTGCTAATGGCTTTTTCTCTGCACTGCATTCACTAAGTCTACATCTGCGTGCACACAACAGTGGGAGAGGTATACCGTGCCGAAACAGCTGCCAGTATTGCTGCCTGCACCCATCTGGGCAACATGCGGTAGACATTTTGTGCCGGGGGCGCATGCCAGTCACCACACATCATCAGCCATTGCAGTAGAGAGGAGAGGTTAAAGTGCTGCCAATTGTGCCGGTCTTTTATTGAAATCTAGCCACCTGCTGAGACATTATTTGGCAAAAGTTATGGTCAACGGTGTTTTAAATACTTTGTGAGCCTATCCTTTGTTTTCAGTTGAATTGGCTTTTTTTGTGTTGTATGTATTTTAATGCATTTCAGCATAACCTCACTGCTCAGGTACTCAGACCTGCTTTACTCTAACTTTCAATAGTCCTAAAAGAGGGGGAGTGGATACGTCCGAAATCTGTCAGCACGTGACGCAGGGGTCTAGTTAATGGTCCGACTTGACAAATGGAAAATCTGATATGTGCCATGATTTAGCAGACATTAAAACATCTTAATAAATTAGAGCATGCCTGAGGGTCTTCCATGGGAAAGGGTATAGGAGTAATGGTTCTAATGACACCCACACAAGACTAATATATCAGGATGTAGGGAGGATTAAATCAGGACAATCCCATCAAGATAGCACCACGAAGATTCAAGGTGTGTGTGTGTTCGCGTGTGCCTGTGTGTGTGGATGTGTGTATACTAGTGTGTGGGTGTCCAGAACTTTTAAATGGGTGCATATTACATTGCCCTGGAGTGTCATGGACTACTGTGTTTTTGAGTTCCATTCAGCTATTAGGAAAAGAGTTTAAACCCATTTCTTGTACTCACAATGGTTCAGGGCTTTTGGCAACTGAAGCATTGAGGACATTGAAATAGAATATCACCGCATTGGTCAACATGGGAGGTGGCGAAATCTAGTTTAACCCAGGAAGGACTTGAAATGTCTTTTTTTTTTTCTCTCAAATACTATGGATTGCAAAGGAACCAGTGGCAAAGCTCCAAATACTGAAAACCCAAGGCCGGTGTGGTGCACCTTGCAGGACAAACCCAAGTTCATTTTGAGTGCTAGCGAAGGTTTTCCTCCACAGATGAGTGTTCATAACTTTAACAAAGCAGTCTTTGAATCCCATTTTGTTGTTTTTGTGGCTTTATGTGTGGTTAATCTGTATACATTCTCTCATCACAGAATGTCATTTTTAAGATAACAAATGTTTACAAAATGCAAACTTTCTGACTGATTTAATGGTTATCTGAACAGAAGAAAACACAACTGATGAACTTTGTGTCCTGGGTACATATAATCATTACCAACCTCCTTGTTTTGTAATGTATCAGTACTGTGGAGATGTTTTGATTTAGATTTTTTTTTTATGTTTGATATGGTTCCTGATTGTTTTTTGACAATTCTGCACAAAGGTCAAGTGTTGCTTTAAAAGATAGAAAGAGTCAGAGTCAGTATTGGCTTTTTCAAAAGTAGGTATGATAGTATCTCTCTCGCTCTGATATAAAATGTACACTATTAGGATTTGGAGCAACACCCCCACTGGGGGACCAAACCATGATGCCCCACTTCCAGCTGTAATACTCAGTCAAACCCAGAATCTGAAAAATATATGAGCAGAGAGTAACACATTTTTAGCAGCTGCTGTCACACACAGCCTTTTGATGCAATGACACAAATGCTACCTGTTACAAGGTAGTACAGTAGATTCTTTTTGTCTTTTTATACTAGTACCACTTTCCAATTTTTTCCAAAAGATCAGAAAAGGTGTAATTTATCATAAAATCCATAAATCCGGTAGATGAATAGAGTTACCCACAACTCTTTATTCCATAACGATCAAAGTATAAAAACAATTAAAGCTCTGGGTGGCAATGCTTGGCCTTTCTGTTGTGACTCCTCAGTATTTTGATGTTCAGGTGATCTCCATGAGATCGTGTCAGGAATGTTTTCACATTGAAAAGTCATCAGCTGATCTTGGTATGCTGAAGCTGTGCATGTATGATATTGTTTGGTGCATTTGTGTTTTCTAAATCAGGGAGTTAATAAAAATAATTCACTGAGGATTTTCTCTTGAATTTTTGAATTATGTGTGGCACGGTGTCATTTTCTCGGCATCATCCATTTTGCTGTCTTCTTTGACTGCAGGAAGCATTTAAGCAGTGCTGAGGGGCACTATCAAAGCTATAAACCATAACATTGTGAAAAAGCTCATAAATGAGTTTAAATGATGGCAGTAATGCCCCATTCATTGGATGAAGACATGTTGATGCATACTTATTGGTTTATTATATAACAAAGGCTATCATCACATGCAATATCTAAAATACTTACTACGGAGAAATTAACACATATTTACATTGAACAAGGCACAATTGTTGGTGTATTTTCTTACTGTAGCTTTTGCATGCGATACTGATTTGAGTTATTAGAGCATGCATGTGCAAGTTCCGATACTCTCCTCTAAAGCAGAAAACTAAATAACATGGAAAGCTACTGTGAGATATCGACTGAGCCAGTGTTGCAGAGCTGCTTTTAAGATAATAAGAGGGAGAGGACCCTGTGAAGAGATCAATAAGAGGGGGAAGTGAAGAAAGGAGAGGTTTCTCTCCACACACCACAGATCATCCATAATGAGTTGGAGTGTCAATACTAGGGCGATGGCTCTTCACATGGTATTGATCTCTGAATCAGAACACTAGGCTAACTTTACACCAGATACGTATGATCAAAGAAGATTGCAGTGTCTTGAAGTATGTCTAATATTATTCCACCAGTGTCTACCTCACATCCACATTTGCTGAAGAAAATTACAAAATGCAACTGTCTGTAGAGCTCTATCACAGATGTTGTTTATGGCATGGTTACTGTGCAGTGCTGTAGCACATCACAGGGTGCAGATACCAGAGAGTATTGGCTTGCTACAGATTTCAATAGTCAAGACTGCCCTCTCATGGTACTAGCATCCTAGTGCAACAGTCTGCTGAGGTGAGATGGACGAGCCAATGCAGGGGAGTTTAGGTGGGCCTGCAATGTCACTGCATTGAATCGGTCTATTAACAACCAGAACCCAGCCATACGGCCAAAAAAGACAGGGTTAATGAAAATACATCTTGTTGATTTAGATGACAATCTGAGTAGTAGGCTGCACAAATAATGCAGGGGAAACATGAAACTTTGCAGATATATAGATAAACTTTGTAAAATAGCTAATACACTATATTCAGCTATAAATGTAAACTTTTTCACACTGGATTATGCAACAATATTTTCAATATGAGCTGCATTGCTCGTCTGTCCTTTTGATGTATTTCCACTCCAGTCCAATTGGTGGCGCTGTTCTTCCCTCGACGTCGGTTTCACACGTCGGAGAAAACGTTGAGGAAGTGAGCTGCTTCCTGCCACTCACATGTACACAATCCTGAGATGGATTCTTCGGGTCGTAACGTTTCATCAAACAGTGGTCGGCAAGGCAGTAATTCAGCCACAAATGATGATTCGGCTGCTGAAGAGAACGACTTGTGCCCCGGGTTTAAGGATGCAGACTCCTTCGTTAAAGTAAGTGAAGTAACGCGGTTGTGTGCCTTTTGAGCTGAGGCAGCGTTGGGCAACGTGGACACGCTTGCTGGCTAGTGAGCTATGGTCAAATACACCATGGACGTTTGTAGTTAACCTGCACGGCGGTCTGTTGTGGCAGGTGGTTGATCTGGGTTGAATTTATCCATTTACTGTCTAGAGACTATTTCAGAATAACGCGAGTGTGAGTTCATTAGTTACCCAACAACAAGGTAACGTGAAAGATTGCCTCCTGTAAACGAGTCAAACTTTGGAAACTCGATACGTAGATTAGTAAGAATCACGATGTTTTAACTACACAAATTGACTCAACTTTTACCCATACTTGTGCAGTCACACCTGTCCCTCTCTCCTCTGCAGTATGGATTGGGGGCTGTGCTGTCAGCCACCAAAGCATCTGCTGGCCTGCCTCAAACAGGCGATGAATATGACTTCTATCGTAGCTTTCCTGGGTTCCAGGAGTTCTGTGAGACTCAAGGAGATAAGCTCTTGCACTGGTGAGTATAGAGTATTCTGTTGATTAAGTTTTTTTTATGGTGTGCAAACGCAGAAAATGTGGTTTGCTGAGTAAACCTGCTGTCATGTTTCCCTCCATTAGTATGAGTCAGATAATGCAACACCATGGCTGCAGATCTCACATGAGAGACCGCGACAAGCTGACCGGGCTGGAGGAGAGGTTTGACTTGGTGGTGGACTCCAACGACATCATCCTGGAAAGAGTGGTATGAACTGTGGCTCTGGTACTACAGAAATGTTGTTGTTGTTTTGTTTTTTTTTAAAGGAGAAAGTCTTGAGTTCTTGTAACTGATTTCCAGGGGATCCTTCTTGATGAAGCTGGCGGGGTGAACAGGAGCCAGCAGCCTGTCATGCCTGCAGGGTTTCAGCCTCCCAAGATTGTCGTTTCCAGCTGGAATCGCAAGGTTGGCTAATGAAACCGCCTCATCTCTACTATTGTAGACATCGGTCTCTGTCTTGGGCTGCATTCAGGCTGAAACATTATGTGCCAGTCCTTGCACTCAGGCTTAAAATGCTTGGAGCTTTTTGTAACACTTGAATGTTCATTGTCAGTCCTTTGTTATACATTAGTGTTTGCAGCTTTTAGTAGATAATATGAAGTTATTTTCTTTTCATTGATCAGGGTTCACACTCTGGCCGTGGTTCAGAGACATTCAGACTGCTCCATGCCAAGAACATTTCAAGACCTCAGCTGAAATTCAAAGAAAAAGTCGACAACAGCAACACACCCTTTATTCCAAAGATCTTCATCAAGCCCAATGCAATAAAGCCCCTTCCTTATTGTAAGCAGTACTTCACTCTTTGGTTCTACTTGACATTGAACCAATGCTCTGTCTTTTATTTCCCTTCCATTCATTTTAATGGTAATATTTTGGTACTGAATTGAATGTGTTTGTTTCAAGGTCTTGTTTTTAGCTTAATCCTACTTGACCACAGCTGTGCTTGAATGAGAAAAACATATGCATGAATTGTGAGATCTTACACCACATTATACCATTGACTGCAAATATGCAGAATGAAAGCAAAATTTCAATCAATCCAATCTCTCTGGTTTGCTCTCCATTTTCAGATTTCACCAACAAACAAATCCGCAAAGAGAGACCTGAGGACTTGGATGTCCCGGCTGCCCTGGCTGACTTTATCCACCAGCAGAGAACTCAGGAACACGTGGAAGACATGTCAGTCACATCTCTCACTTGTAGTTTCATTGTGTGATGTTAACATTTGTCTTTTTCCTCACCTCTTTTTGATTTGAATTTTTGTGGTTTTGATCCATGTAGGTTTGCACACCCGTACCAGTATGAATTGGATCATCTTACAATACCAGAAAGAATCCTGTCCAAGCCTAAACCTCAGGTAAATTATAGAACAGTCTTTTCAAATATGATTGCAGCAAGCTGCTACTACCGGGGTCCGTGACAGACAGAGACAAGGCAGGAGGGCAGAGTCAACAGGCTGTTTTATTCACAATAATAAATACGGCCCGATCTCGACAGCCGCTCGCCATCTTCCTCGGCTGGCACCCCTCCCGCTGTCCCGATGGGCCAGCCGCGGAGCACCCAAAGCCGGCCAGTCTGCCAGGCTTCCAGGAACATCCCGCTCCAACCCCGAATGACTGGCTCTTCCAGGCCGCTCCCGGCTGCACCCTACGCGGACCCTGCTTGGTCGCTGC
>OOFE01028646.1:21505-46058 GCA_900323365.1 Monocentris japonica
GTCGGTCGCCGCTGCTGGTCCCGCTGGCTCTCCACTCCACAGTCCGACCCGACTGTCGAACTCATGCACACTCCGTCAGCCTCTCACACTGACTCTCCTCTTTCACAGTCACACACAGGTTAAAAGGGCTCGGCTGCAATCAGCCTTAACTGGCCGCAGCCGCTACGCCTCCCCCACTCCCTCCCCCAAATCCGCCACATAGATCTTTTTCTCCCATCGGTTAGACATATGGCTAATCTTTGAAACCTTGATTTGTTTTATTTCCAGATGTACAAACCAGTGGCTGAAACCAAGTGCTCCTTCATAGACTCATTGGAGGATCTGGTAGCTCTGAATGAGAAGCTGTGCAAATTGTCTGAATTTGCAGTGGATCTAGAGGTACGGGATAGTAGATACTCTGTGTAGAGTAACTAGCCTCAGATCATACTTTTGAAGATGGAAGAAATTCATTACCATCATCACCAAGCATTTACACCTTTCTTCATCAGGGTATCTGTCATCATAATGTTAGCGCTGATATTTAAACAGGTGGCGCTCATCAAGTCACATGACCAGAGCAACAGATGTAGCTTATTGTTAGCAATCACAGGAGCTAATCAGGCGATGTTAACATGCAATATTACAAGATGACTTACCAATATGTATACAGTATCCATAAAAGATTAAATCACTGTTATACAGTAATCCAATGGACATCATAAACAGAGAAAAGAATGAATAGGCCAAACAATATAGAGAAAATCCTTCTGGTGAATCTGAACATGAAATCGTTGTTTTAGTTCCTAAAAAGTAGATCACTGTCTGTAGGTGCTTTGACTTAAAACCAGATGACAAAGAAGTACCGATTCTGTGCAAGGTTTGCCTTAGGGTTGTAGCTGCGCTCCAAAGTAATACAGTAGTCATTTCTCTATTGGAAGCGTCACAGTAAGAGTAACACAGTGAAAGCTAGACTGCTTCTGCTGCCACTTTGAACTGAAAAATGTGAAAATATGTGAAGGTGCAAAAGTGCAATAAAATAATTGTTTCCTGAAACTGAGACAATCATGATTACAAATCGTGTTCACAATATTTAGCAGAATAATCTGGATTATCATGTTTTGCTGTAATCATGCAGGCCTAATGCTGCCACCTGTAATATTGCATTTTAAGACTGTTATTATTGTGTGATTAACTCTTGTGATTCATCATAATAAGCTACATCTGTTGCTCTGATCATGTGACTTGATGAGCTCCACCTGTTGAAATATCAGAGCAAATGTTACAATGACAGATACCCTGATGAAGAAAGGTGCCTGTTGAAACGCTAGTGAATGAAAATGGAGCTTTGAGTGTGCAGTATTCCTTCCTACTCCACCAAACACAAAGTTTACTTTCCCAGCATGGTTCAGACCAAAGCAAACGAGCCGTAGGTGTGATCGCGCCCTATGACCTAAACACGTTTTTTCCCCTTCCCAGCACCATTCCTACAGGAGTTTCCTCGGCATCACCTGTCTGATGCAGATCTCAACCCGAGAGGAAGACTTCATCATAGACACCTTGGAGCTCCGCAGCGAGATGTACATATTGAACGAGGCTTTCACAGACCCAGCTATTGTCAAGGTGACTGAATCCCACCCTGAACCATCACATCTCCCCTGAGCTGATGCACTGCGCTATACATTATAATTATTTCATTGTTCAAGGGAAGTTGAGATTACTGTTCTGTCATTGATTTTATATATAGGTAACTGTGTAGTGTGTGTGGTTGGTTTAATGTATGTTTTTACGCCTGGCTCTGTGGGGACACGTTTTATTGATATGAATCGGGTTAAATTGGAGGTGATGTCGACTGAACTCAGGCTCACCTTACCAAGGCACTAGAGTGCAAACCTCCGCCAACGCTGAACAATTCTCCAACTTGCTGTTACACCCAAAGACATCATTCCTATCACTTTGAAGTTAAACTGATTTCTTGATCCTGCAAACACACCCTTAGGATTTAGAATCAAGTCTCTTTCACCATGGCTAAAAAAACGATATTGTCAAATGGCGAAAATCTCAGCTCTGAATCACCAGCATAGTCAATTGTTCCTTCGCCCAAGGCCAATCTGTCCACCAAATTTCATCTTGCAGACAGAGAGAGAGAGAGAGAGGGGTGGAAATATAACCTCCTTGGTGGAAGTAATTATCCATCTTCTAATTAAATGATATGGTTGTAGTATTAAACCACAGTGAACGTTACCATCGTTTTCCACTGAGCCCTCTGACCCTTCTAAAAATTCCTGTGGATTTGTACACGCTATTATGAGAGAAGCAGTCATCGTGTGACTGATCTAACTACAGTCCGCCTCATTTCAAGCCTCTCAGTTTAGCAAGAGGTTTTCCACCTGAAAGTAGTTCCTATGAAATGGATTAGAATAAGGTGCTAAGTAAGTACGTTTTCTTCTTTGACATATAGACACACAAATCAGCCAGACCCATTGATGCTAAAAAGCTTGTTTCTTATCCGCGACAGGACCTGTTTCAAAATTTAAAAGTAAAATGTGGGACATCTACCAAATTCCTCTAGCTACAGGTTACCACAAAAAAAACACAGGAATTTCATAAGGGAGAGAGGTTTCACTGGAGAATGGGCTTAACATTGACCACGGATGGAATCATCCTTTCAAGTGCAATAGTGAAGTGAGAATCCAGAATAGTTTTGGTTTATTTATTCAATGCAGCTAAATATCTACATGTCCTTTACTGTCATCAGGTATTTCATGGTGCGGACTCTGACGTGGACTGGCTCCAGAGGGATCTTGGTCTGTACGTAGTCAATCTCTTTGACACACACCAGGCGAGCCGTGCTGTGAACCTGGCCAGGCACTCCCTGGACCATCTGCTCAAACACTTCTGTAGTGTGGACTCAGACAAACGCTACCAGCTTGCCGACTGGAGGATTCGGTATGGAGACAGTTGGACCATTTGATCATGTTTGGCCATGTGATAGATTTAATACTAATCCATCATGCATTTCACTTCAATTGTTTTTGACTGTCCGCAATTGAAGTAAGAATTTTGTTGTCACTTGTCCCTGCAGGCCCTTGCCAGATGAGATGTTCCAGTATGCCAGGGCAGACACCCACTACCTCCTCTATATATATGACTGTCTGAGGGAGCAGCTGTTGGACTTAAACCATGGGCAGCCTGGCCTGCTGCAGAGTGTCTGGAACAAGAGCAAAGACATCTCCCTGAAGGTACAGCACAAATCTCACACAGTCTATACACCTTGTAGAACTAAATTAATATCATTCATAACCATTCTGTTTCCAATCATTCTAATTGTTTCTTTTTTTGCTTTTGTATTTTCAAATTCCACCTGCATAGTCACGTAAATTAACCATGTACCGCTCCGCCATACAGAAATATGTGAAGCCCATCTTCACAGAGGACTCATACATTGAGCTGCAGAAGAAGCAAAAGAGGTCGTTCAACACCCAGCAGCTTACCGCCTTCAGACTGCTGTTTGCCTGGAGGGACAAGCTGGCCAGGCAGGAAGACGAAAGCACCGGGTAGGCTGTTTAGAAATGGATGCACTTGCTGTTATGGAAGCCTGCTAGGGCTATCTTCCTATTCAAAATGCATGTCTTGCGAAATTTTGGTGCCCATTTAGTTGCAGTGACTTCTCACCTGACAGTTTCCCTGCTTTTAGAAACTTTCACTGTTAAAACTTTTTCGAACATGTATTACTTTTGCTGAGTCATATATCTCACCTCTTCAGATACATCCTGCCCAATCATATGATGATCAAGATATCTGAGGAACTGCCAAAGTAAGTTTGTTCGATGTCGTAAGTATTGAGCTTTTCATTCATTTAAATTCTGGGGCTTTTGTGTTCCAGTCCTAAACCCTGAATACTGTTTTGTCTTTATTTACCAAGGGAGCCTCAGGGCATCACTGCCTGCTGTAACCCTGTCCCTCCACTGGTGAGGCAGCAGGTCAATGAGCTCCATCTATTGATACAGGAGGCTCGGGACATGCCTCTCCTTAAGGTAAGAAATTATGGAAAATGATGGGAAATACTGTTTTTGTTTTTTTGTTATGTAATTTCAAGGTTTCAAAGTTGTTGAGTCACAAGCACCTGGATCAATCAAACACAGTCATGTTTTCTTCACTTGTAGGCAGAAATTGGAGTTCAGAAGAAGAAAGGACTCACGCCCATGAAGAAGGTTGGTTTAAAACTGATATGTCAAGATGGAATCGTAGGTTTTGATGTTATTAGTTAAATACTGGCTTGTACAAGCAGTGTAATATAAGGAACTGGGATTAAAAATAATAAATAATAATAATAATATAACAATTTTTTTTGTAATAATTTTCTAGCCGGAGATTACTCTGTTCGGTCCCCATGATACATCGAGGGTCTCTGAGAGCGATTTTCCCCACTTCTCTCCTCACGGTAAGCTTATTTGATGATCATTTATATTTTTTCATGTCCTTACGATTTAGTATTATCACCAATTAGACCTTAAACTCATGCATATGTTTTTCAGAACTGCCGGTGAAGCAGGGAATGCTCTTCTCAGACAACGAAGGAGTGGAGGTTGATGTACATAAATCAAGTGGTCTCATGGCCCTGGCCAAAATCACACTGTTTGAGGTAGAGACCAACTGTGGTGTTTCCGTTGAGTTTACTTTGTTCAGCCAATCTGTTTGTATGTAATTGTGCTGCTTAATCTGCTGCTTGTGCTTCCTTTTAAGGAGGCGGAGACAAAGAATGACCAAGGGCCCCTCACTGGGGCTCAAGCAAAAGCCAGCCGTATCATTGAGTCTTTCCACAACCCTTTTAGAATGGTAAGAGTTTACCAATGATTAACCTTGAGTGTTATACGCATTGTTTTATGTAGCTGTACACTCATTATTGTTTCATTTTTGGCCTTGTTGTTTTCAGTATTTACCCTCCAATGATGTGCATGTCAACAAAAATGCCAAGTTTGACCCCTCTACAAAAATATATGAGGTAATCAAAGAGCTTCATACGTTCATCCACACCCAACAAATGCATGATAGTAAGGATAGATAGTTTAAAGCTGTGAATTCAGATAATTCTGCCACCAAGCTTACTGGTGTTCATCTCTGAACTGCATACGTTTGACAGATTAGTAAAAGATGGAAACTGCAGAGTATTGAACAGCAACAGAAGGAGTTGGACGCCAAGAGAAAGGCCAAGGAAGAAGCTAAGGAGCACGCAAAGAAAGTGGCGGGTAAGGGGCTTTACATTTGCCCTTTTTACTGAAATCCAACATGTTCCTCTTCATTGAACTTTGCTGTTGTTTTCCTCAGAGGACAGGAAGAAAGACAAACAGAGCTACCAGGAGTCTCTCCAGAACGTTGCCACTGTTCGCCAGCAAGCAGCCGTGAGTAATTTGGTCCTTCAATTTCCTCTTTTCTCCATAGGCTTCAGCCTCTGACAAATTTTTTAATAAATTTGCAAAAATTTCTAAAATTCTGTTTTCGCTTTGTCATTATGGGGTATTGAGTGTAGATTGATGAGGGAAAAAATGAATTTAAACGATTTTAGCAAAAGGCTGCAACATAACAAAATGTGAAAAAGTGACGGTCTGAATACTTTCTGAAAGCACTGTATATACATTATATGTCATGTATGTTTGACAATTGTCACTTGTCATTATCATCCCTATAAATATACTGTAAATGGACAACGGTTTTCATGAAAGAGGACTAAAACTGCCCTGTTTCAAAACATCATAACAACAGGACAGCACAGTACATGGTAATAGCAACATTCAACCCTTGGTGTACAAGAAGAGTCCACTGGATGTCAGCGCTGAAGTGATGAGTAGCATAGTGCTAACCGAAGCAACACAGCCTCCAGAGTAATACACCTGTCGTCCATTCATGGGCTGCGCTGGCCGGTATGTTTTGACCATTTGCATTCCATTAGAAAACCGAAGCTGGGAGAATGCCGCAAGCTGGAAGAAAAACAGAGAAGAAATTGATACAAGCAGGGGAAAATCATAAAATGGTCAGTTCTTTTGATTGGTGCAAAAGAGGTGTGAAATATTGCTTAAGATAGACAATACAATAGTGGGAAAAGCACCTGTTGCCTGCTGAGTGGAATGGCGTTTTCAAACATTGTCCAAATGACAGCTTCTTCACAGTTGGGCGTAGTGAGGGAGCCCTGGTAGCGAAAGTAGCTTGTCATATTACTCTGAGGAGGAATGAGCATTTCCAGGGACACGCCACTCAATGTAGTGTTGGTGTCTGGTTTTGGAAAATATTAACAACACAATTGAATTATTATACTACAATAGGTTCAAGGTGACAGCTTCATTGTTCTGTTTGATTTATTGCAGTACATGGCAGAAAAGGTGTTTCATTATGTGTTATATAAGTCACCTGACACATGCACTTTAGTCTAACAGCACAATTATCAGCAAAACATTTAGTAGCCTCTAATCTCAAAGCAGATATGACTTACTGGGATGTTTGATATCTTTCAGAACATATAGCATGGGATCATATTTCTTATTTGGGGTCCTCGTTTCCTGAAATGAAAGAGCACAATGTTCAAGTGTTCTGGCAAGCTAAAATCATATTTTCTTATAGTAAATAAGAGTTTGGACAACAGGGAAGATTTGGTTTCACAATTTAGTTTACACCCTTCTCAGAGATACAATTGGTAAATGCCGTTTCCGCCAAATGCGCCGTGTTAGTGCTGCTCAACCAAAGTGCAGTCTTAACTCAAATCGCTTTTCTGGTGGAGATCTCATTTTGGTCTTATTACATTTCCATTTTAAGTTTCTCTACACTTGTTTTCTGTTAATGAAAGAAAAACAAGCCGACCTGAAAGAAAAATCCAAGAACTGCAATACCGGCGCGGTCTCCTAGCGCTTGGGAAAAAGAGTTGTACTCTTCTTTTATGTGGACAATATGCATCTGTAGATGAAGATGACATAAAAAACATATGATTGCTCCATTATGCTCACATATAAAAATATATGATGTATTAATAAGTACTATTATATTGTTGAATATAAAAAAATGTTCCTTCAATTAAATACTGTGTGCAGAGGGGCTATATCATGTAGTGCATCTACCACTTACAGAGATTCGTCATCTTCTATCACTATATATTATACCTCCATTGGAAACTGTTCTCCATCAATGGTGTGTTCAGACCCTGGTCCTCCATCTTTACCCCAATGTAGGTGGAGTTGTACTGCCTTGTATGGTACAGCCAGATTTCCACCTTTGACCACTGCAGTGGCAGGCAGGTCCACTTGAACTGGAGTAAAACTCAAGTCATTAATGATGAGAAAGCTTTGACTGGGACAGGTGTGTGAACCTTTAGGGTATTTTAGGGGTTTGAAAGGTGTACTGAACGGTCAAACAGGTTTTGGTGTTTTTAACATTGACATTTTCTTTTTGGGAAGTCTTTAGTTCTGGCGCTCATGTGGTACGCCAGAGCATGTGTTTTATTTTAATTTTAAATTTACCACTATGGTTTACTTCAAGGTCATTTTCATCACTCTGTGAAGCATCTTGAATCACATGCTTTGTATGAAATGTGCTATATAAATAAAGATTGATAATGTTTGTATGTTTTTCTTGCAGGTTAGACAGGCTATTTAAGACATACCAGTGTGTCCAGTGTTTGTGATGCGACCATGAAAAGTCTCTTGATAGCCAATGAACTGGAACGGAGTGAGACGTTCATCTGGTAGTGCGTTCCTTGTGACAATGTTAATTGGAGACTGGACTCTGCCGCCACATTGCTGTGAAACCATTCCCCATGTGTCAGGCCCTGTGAAACAAATAAGATTGAAGAAAACAGCATAACCCCCATTATGTTCTATTGCACTCAACACCAATGGGTTTCAATTTCAGTTGTTATGATAGATTTAAGGTATACCTGGGCAGGTGCCATTGCATGTAACCTGGGACTGGTAGCACCAATCTAGTGCAGAAGGTTTGAAATGGGTAATTTATGATAAATCACAAAAAGAGTGTCTACCAGAATATTGCAGAGAGAACAAATAAAAGCAGATGGGAAGAGAACTTTCTGAGAAAAAAATGTCTTCTCTATGATTAACCAGCCTTTGGCTATGACTTAAACTATTGAACTTAGTCACAAACTCTACAATCTACAAATCCCAAAAATATGTACATTGAATAGATGTTTGGAATCCATTGTAATCCATTGTAACCTATTTTAATCAATTCAAGAATTTTCTTTTGCCTTAGTAAACTTACCTGCCCCTGAAATCATCTTCATGGAGGATGCAAAGAGGAATAAAATAGGCGTAAGCATTGTTAATATATTTGTCTTGGTCTGCCTGCACTGGGTTACTTTGAAGATGGTGCCAGAAACAGAGCTCAATTAAGCTGTTACAAGACAGACAGGCCCACCTATCAATCCCGCCCACTTGGTGTGTCCACGTGCTTTTGCTTGATGACATTGGTTTTCTGTGGCCATTGATAACTTAAGATAAGATAATGAATGGAACTGAAAAAGTTTGACTTGAAGGCTTATGTCTTGGCATGGAACAGTTGGGCTTTGTTCACCTCTTTTCTAATAATCAGCAGTTTCAAACTCATTCAGTAGCACAAAGCATTTTTTAAATTGTATTACTCTAATGATTTTATTAGGTGTTTGAAGAGTGGGGTGGGGAGTTCTGTCATATGTTTCAACACTGCCACCAAGTACAATGTGACTGTCCTGACAGAGGGCCTGCGGCAAGAGCTGCATGAGGCTGAGACCCATATAAGAGCCACAGTAAGAGTCTTCATTTTAAAACATCATTTTTTACCGTTCACATTCACAGACAGTCTGAATTGTGTCTTACTGAACCATAATCTGAATGACTGAACCTAACTTGAATCAGATTCGTAACAGAACCCTTTATCAGTTCGACGTGACCCATTAACACAAGTACACGACCAGTACATTCCTTACTGTAAGCCAAATCCGTTGCATAAATGAGGTTTGCTCATTTCTGATTAGTTATTGGTTTTCCTTCCTCCTGGTCGAGTGGAGACAGAATTTGTTTTGCAGCTCTACCACAACAATCCCGAGACAGCTGCATCTGTGGACACTGGAATAAAGGTAACAAATAGTTTCAAAATTGAGAGATTTTGACCAGCCCGAAGGATTCCATTTACATTTCTCTTCTCTTACAGTGTATCGAAGCAAAAAAAACATTGCAAGTGCTGTTACCTATGTCCTAAGTGCACCTCCACATGTTCAGGCAAGCGATCCCCTCTAGGTATCATGCTATCATGCATGTTAATAATTTACTTTCACCTTCATTGGTTAAATGTGTTTTTCCAGATTGGTGACATTCTCTGGAGCAGACCTTTTAGCGCCATCCCACCATGTGATGGGGAACTATTGGATTAATGCAATGAGGTGAATTTATTTGTGACAAACATAATTTTATCTGATCATGGAATAAGATTGAGTGAAAACCTTGCACTGTGATATGACATCTCCACAATAAATAGGCTGATTTGCAGCTGAAATCTGCTGCAGTAATTTCATTTTCTTTATTTTGAGGCTCAGAATTATGATCATGATGCCATGAACCCAGTCCCATTTAACCCATTTTATATCAGCAAAAGTTTGGTTGAAATGCACTTTTTGTGACACTGGTGAGGACAATCTCTTTTTGACTTGCCCTCCTCTGGGCAGGTCAGAAGGCAGGATCAGCTACAGGGATGGTAGGGATTGACTGACTTGCTCAAAGCCACTTGAGCAGCAAGGGTTAAAGCCAACAAGGAGGCTTGAACCCTGGTCTTCTAGGTGAATGTCTCTTTTAACCATTAGGTGAATGAATTAATAATTCACCTTGAATATATATAGATATACCACTAATATACATTAAAGGTCTTACTGCAACGATCCATAATCTATTAAATCCTGTTTTCTTATACAAGCCACTTTTTAAAACCACACGCTGTCTTTTAGTTGTAACTGAAGTAGGTTTCCATGCAGAGCAGCATCCTGACTCTGTGACGTTCGTGCGTCGCCTCCATTAGTTTGGCGGATTCATTTCTGCATTCATTTTTTGCGTCCTCTTTTTTTTAACAGTAACAAAAGCCATCCATCCACCCATCCAGACACACAGACGGACAGCGATGATCTGCTTTCGATAGATTACCCCCTCTGCAGATAAAGGATCTGACTCCAGAGGTATGTAGGCTGTTGGCTATAGCGAGGAATGCGCAGAAGAAGAGACTCCCGGTCGCTTGTAGCAACTGCAGGCTTCCTGTGTGTTGTGCTAGCCAGTTAGCATGCATGTACTGTGACAGTGTACGCGTCTGCAAAGCTCCACTTCAGTCCTTCGTTTGCTGTCGTGACAACCCCCCCTCCTGTCTCCCCATCGTATTCCCCTGCATTTCCCCCCAAAGCTATAATTGTGTTTATTCGATTTGCTTTGCACGCGCCGCACTGTGTCGATTATTTTGTATGTGTGCTTTGCCTTGTCAGGATGAGAAAGAAGTGCCTCTACCTGTCACTGTCACTGTCCATTTCCTGTCCATTATGCTGCAGAAATAGCATTACAGATACCTCAGTGGTAGTAGGCCTGTCACTCACATGTCAGCATTCATGCACATAACTCATCATTCAGTTTGGCACAAGGCATGGTATTTTATACTGCCAAGCTTAATTGTTATTCTTCTGACTTGTGATCAGTTTTTGTTGTAGCTACATACTGGACACAAAAATGTGTTTTTTTATTTATTTTTTGAGGGAGTAAAAAAAGTTCATCATATGACACACAGCATAGTACACCTGATCAAATGTGAAGCTTCATAAACCAGTGATGCGGTAGAGAATATACTTAATATTTAGTGATTATATCAACAGACCCTGTTGTCATGGCTGATTTCATCGAAAGTGAAGCGGAGGAATCTGAGGAGGAATTATTCGAGAGGTCTGGTGATCAGAAAAAAGCACAGAAACATGGGGAGGTCAATGATGGTAAGGTGAACCTGTGGATAATGTGTGATATTTTGTACTGAAAACAAGCGCTATCCTTCTTCCATGTTCGACCAGCTTGTGGAATTTGTTTGTGCAATATTGCAATATGCTGAATAAATGATTGATCAGGCAGTTTGGCTTTCGGCTGGTTCAGTGCTGCATAAGCCTGGTGATGCCTATGTGCCGGCAGAAGACATGACATCGGTTTTGACTCCACAGATGAGGAAGAGGAGGAAGAGAACACAGAGGATCAAGATGAGCACGGAAACCTTCGCGGTCTGATTGACGATGGGGTGGACAGAGATGAAGATGAAGAGGAAGAAGATGAGGGCAAGAGGGATGAAGAAGAAGAAGAAGAAGAAAGTGACTCTGGGGAAGAAATAGGGCACCGCAAAAGGAAGCGAAGTCAGTGTTTCCTCATGCCACAGTCCCTGTTTTCAGTAGAGCCTGCAATGGCTACACATTGATGATGTTTTACGTCTGTCCACAGGTTATGATGACCGCTTGGACGATGATGATATTGATCTTATTGAAGAGAATCTGGGAGTAAAAGTGAAAAGGGTAATCTCAGGTTTATGCACTCTACATAACACTAATGGCTGGTTTATAAATTCTTATGTATTTACTGATCATATCCTCTTATTCTCCTTCTTTCTCCCTTACTGTCACCAGCAAAAGTTCAGACGTTTACGAGACATGTCTGAGGATGAAGATGAGGAAGGGGATGATGATGTCAGAGAGGCCCACGAGAAGGACATGATAGCAGATGAGATCTTCATGGGAGTGAGTGGCGTGGATGATCGCAAGGCATCTGTGGATCTGCCTTTACGTCCTGGGGAAGATGAAGAAGATGAGGAGGAATCTGGTGTGAAGATCCTACTTGATGTAAAACGATTTGACTTGTTTTGACGTCCATGCATGTCTTATTGAATCTCGTCTAATGAATTTTCAGATATTGATGACTTTATTGTGGATGATGATGGTCAACCTTTGAAGAAACCCAAATGGAGGAAGAAGTTACCAGGATACACGGATGCGTAAGTGATTCTGACCTGAACGTCTGCCTGCTATTTCATTTTAAAGTCGTCATCCCTGCGATGCCTGTGATTTGTTCACCTTCTCAGTAAACATCAAAACCTTTTCCACAGAGCTCTCCAAGAGGCCCAGGAAATATTCGGAGGGGATTTTGACTTTGCAGATTTTGACACGGAGGCCTATGATGATGTAGAGGATGAGGAAGAAGATGCGGAAGAGGAGTCCTGGGACCGGCCTAAGAAGCAGGCCAAAAAGAGGGCGGGCCGTCGCAGTATTTTTGAGATCTATGAGCCGAGTGAGCTGGAGAGCAGTCACATGACAGACCAGGACAACGAGATCCGCACCACAGACATGCCTGAGAGGTTCCAGGTGTGAATGAAGACCTTCACCTTTATCTACATTTCACATAGTATTGATTTCTACCTAATATTATCACATCGCAGGGTATAAGGACAGGGTATATGTAAAAATGTAGCTTTTGCTTGTATTCACTTTCAGTAGTCTGACCTCTGTGTCTTTGTTGTTTGCAGTTGCGATCCATTCCTGTAAAGCCGGCAGAGGATGATGAGTTGGAGGAAGAGGCTGAGTGGATCTACAGGAATGCCTTCTCCACTCCTACCATTTCGATGCAGGTAAAGATGTTTGTTGGCTAAGGATGAACCAACATGTTAGCTTAATATAGCAGTCTGAGTTATCCATTCTTATTTGTTTTAAATCCAGGAAAATGCAGACTATTTGGAAAGAGGCCCAACTACTAATTTCAGCAAAAAGGGTCCCAGCATGATCCAAAAGATCAAAGAGGCTCTGAATTTTATGAGGAACCAACACTTTGAGGTTTTCATTATTCTTATTTGTTTTCATAGAACAGTTTATCTTATTCACAGCAGATTTCAAACGTCAAAGTTCAATAAAAAATGTTCTGAATGTCCCCCTAGGTTCCATTCATAGCCTTCTACAGGAAAGAGTATGTGGAGCCAGAGCTCAATATAAATGACCTATGGAAGGTGTGGCAGTGGGATGAAAAGGTGATCAGTGACTCGTGCCTCTTCTCTATGTATTAAATATTCTGAATGAAGCCTAAACCCGACTATTTTTTATAGTGGACCCAGCTGAAGACGCGTAAACAGAACCTGACCCGCCTCTTCCAGAGGATGCAGGCCTTCCAGTTTGAGCAGATCTCAGCAGACCCAGATAAACCACTGTCTGATGGCATACGCCCCCTCGATACTGCAGACCTAGAAAGGTATGGCCTCATCGAATGCACTCTATTTTGTCTTTGTTATTACAAATGCAAAAAGAAAGTAAACATTTCATTGTATTTGTGGACTTGTCCAGGTTAAAGAATGTCCAGTCAGGCGATGAACTGAGTGATGTCTACAACCACTTCCTTCTGTACTACGGCCGAGACATACCAAAGATGCAAAATGGGTCCAAGTCCAGGTCGAAGAAATTGAAAAAGAATAAAGAATTGGATGGAGAGAGTAGGTTTCTATTCTGGTCCTCAGTCTTGATGTTTATTATTGTTCTTAAATCACAAACACATCCGTAACATGTCTTACATTCACAGGAGAGCAGGAACCAGAGGAGCGGGAGCAAGGCGAGGAGGAAGAGCAGCATCTTGAAGGGCCTGACCTGAAGCTTGCATCTCGTAGGGACATGTACAGTATCTGCCAGAGTGCTGGACTGGGTGTGTAACCTCACTAGTATCTCTCACAAGATGTCACTGTTAGCTATTTAGGGATGTGTGATTTTTAACACATCCGTGTGTCTTCTTTGGGACGATGCACATTTGTGTTGACACAAGATATACTGTTATTAAAGGTGCTACGTGTAGCATTTTAATATCAATAGCTCATCACCACATTGCATTTGAGACATTGGTGTAATTATCGTAAACAAACAAGATCATTGCTGCGAAGACTGGCAGCGTCTACCAGCCTCTACGCTGCATTGTACATTGGTGTGCAACAGGAACCGCTCTTACTTTGGAATTAATACATAATACACATTAATACACTTATTCCAGTTTCACTATTCAAATTGCATAGTTTCACCTTCACGTTAGTTTCTGTCGTCAGAATAGATATTTGCTGTTATCGGCTCTGATCCTTCTTCTTGCTCTTCAAAACAAATACATGCAAAGCGACGCTAGGTAGGGGGGACAAGTAGCAACATCCTCTTTGCAACAGGAAGCAGCAGTGTTCATGTAGGTACTGCAAATGTGGAATCCCCAACATTCCACCATTTTTCATGCAGCTCCTCCTTATGGATGTGAAATGAAACCATTGTGCTCATGTGAAAATGCAGGTTCATACCAATCCAGTACTAGAGGATAATGTGTAGTGGGTGCACTTTGGTACCATGGAAAAAATGGTTGAGGCCATGATATAACTGTGCACTGTTTTTGACCTTTCTGGTCTGGTCAGATGGGCTGGCAAAGAAGTTTGGTCTGACTCCAGAGCAGTTTGGAGAGAACCTGCGTGACAGTTACCAGCGCCACGAGACAGAGCAGTTTCCTGCAGAGCCTCTGGAGCTGGCCAAGGACTACATCTGCAGGTCAGCCAAACACCGCCTGCTAACTTGTCTTCTATTGTGTATACTGTGAGCATGCCTGTCACGTATTCCCAACACTACGTGACAACCTCGCGTCTCTGTCTATGTCCAGTCAGTTCAGTACAGCAGAGGCAGTGCTGGAGGGCACTCGCTACATGGTGGCTATGCAGATTGCCCGGGAGCCTCTGGTCAGACATGTACTACGACAGACGTTCCAAGAGAGGGCCAAGATCAACATCAAACCCACCAAGAAAGGCAAAAAGGTACACTATTAAAACAATTATAATCACAGGTAATCCAGCCTCAAAATGTTTTTTGTTTTGTTTTTTTAAATCAAATCAATTTATGACACAGTGACTTAATGTACGGGCAGTCAGCTTTCACCTGAAGATGTCTTCATCAGTACCTTTGGGCAGCCTGCCCAAGATTTTGCAATGCAGGGGAAAAAAACTATATGTTCACGTTTCACAACATCAATACCTCATTCAAAGTTCTGTGTGGCTCGTTCTCTCCCATCTGTTCATCTCATAGGACATAGATGAGGCCCATTATGGCTACTCATTCAAGTACTTGAAGAACAAGCCAGTGAAGGAGCTGAATGGAGACCAGTTCCTCAGGATGTGTCAGGCAGAGGAGGAGGGATTGCTCACCATCAGCATCTGTATTGACCTGATAGGAGTGAAGGGGTGAGTATTGTTATTATTATTATTATTATTATTATTATTATTATTATTATTATTATTGTTATTGTTATTACTACACAAATGTTAAGTCTGCCTGTACTTAAGACCAATGTTTCACAACCTGTGACCCATTGCCCAATTCTGACCCTGTGTTATTTGTGGGCTTGGGCTTGGGCTTGGCTGCTATCACATCTTATCAATGTGTTGCAACTTGATAGACAAGGTCAAATTGTAGGGCAAATGTTGGTGAGAATGTCTCTGCTTTAAACTGACTACTGAGCCATATCTGTGTCCTTGTTGTGCAGGTATGGTGACCAGACTTATTTTGAGGAGATCAAGCAGTTTTATTACAGAGATGAGTTCAGCCACCAGGTTCAGGAGTGGAATCGACAACGCACCCTGGCCATCGAGCGTTCCCTCAAGCACTTTCTCTACCCTCAGATGGGTAAAGAGCTGAGGAATAAGCTGGTAGCTGAGGCAAAAGAAAACATTATCAAGGTATATCATGTTCTCTTGCCAACAAGATCAACAATTCCTCTTCAGTAAAAGAATACAAACTGAAGTTGATAGTGTAAATGCTGTTGCTCTCAGTACTTAGTAGCTTTTATTTCTTTTACATTTTCATTGTTACAATGATATTGATAACTTCTTTTCTTATTCTGACATTGACTTTCCAAAGCAGGCGGCTCAGAGCATTGATGTATATTGAGCCCACAGTATTGTGATAGTGGTTGCCACCCCTCAGGCCTGCAGCAGGAAGCTGTATAACTGGCTGAAGGTGGCGCCCTATCGCCCCGACCAGCAGCTAGAGGAGGAGGAGGATGAGGACCTGATGGCTGAGGCCCAGGGCAAGGGGATCCGCGTTCTGGGAGTGGCCTTCGCATCCAGCAGGTAGGTTATGCTGCTCCATCTTTGGCTTCAGAGCCTTTTGGTGTAGTACTGCGTAGTGGTTTACTTCATCTTTCTGTTGTCCCTCAGAGACACCCCAGTGTTCTGTGCTTTAGTGAATGGTGATGGAGAGATGGGGGATTTCCTGCGGCTTCCTTACTTTCTGAAGAGGAGAAATGCATGGAGAGAGGATGAGAGGGAAAGGAAGGTGATGTCTCTATTGATTACTCTATGTGCATTACCTTAATCTATGGATGGCATGGTTATAAATAAGCTTTCTGATTCGGTGTGAAATATTAGCTCCAAGATATTGACACCCTGAAGAAGTTCCTGAACAGCAAGAAGCCTCACATCATTGCTGTGGCTGGAGAGAACAGGTTAGTCACCCTGTTTCCCCTTTTTCCTCGACTTTCTCTGACCAATAAAGAACCCTGCTGAAATGTATTTGTCTTGCTTGTGTCCCGCGTGGTGCAACCTCAGGGACGCCCAGGTGGTCATCGACGACATAAAGCGCACTGTCAGTGAGCTGGAGCAGGAGTCTTCTTTTCCCTCCATAGCAGTGGAACTGGTTGACAATGAACTTGCCATCCTCTACATGAACAGCAAGAAGTCGGAGGTCAGCTGATACATTTCAGATTTTAAAACGCTTTTTAACTCTCCTACCTCACAAAACCGTGGCATGTCTCTCTCTCTGTCTCTCTTTCTCTCCCTCCATCTCAAATATACAGACTTTTGTCTCACTCCTTTATGCCTACTATACAGACGGATTTCCGGGATTACCCTCCTCTCCTGAGACAAGCTGTATCTGTGGCCAGGAAGATCCAGGACCCTCTAGTTGAGTATGCACAAGTATGCAGCAGTGACGAGGACATCCTGTGTCTGAAACTCCACCCCCTTCAGGTAAAGACATCTGCCAGTACCGTGTAAGACTGCAGTAGAAACACAAACTTGTCTTTTTGCTCTTCAAATTATTCTTGAAATTCTGTAGTTCGATATGATGAATTCCAGGTTGAGCTTTGTACAAATCAGAATCAGTGAATTAACAGTGAATTCAAAAGGACACTCAGCTATTTGATGCTGACACAGACCGAAACATATGGCACACAGTCATACAACACCTCAAATATGATAATCCTATATCCAAATATCCTCTGTCATCAGGTCTATATGAGGATTCTGATCGTCCTTTAATTTCCATTTAGGATTATGTGGTGAAGGAGGATCTGCTGAATGCTCTGCAGTGTGAGTTCATCAATCGGGTCAACGAGGTGGGTGTGGACGTGAACCGTGCCATGGCTCACCCGTACACCCAGAGTTTAGTCCAGTACATCTGTGGCCTGGGTCCCAGGAAAGGAGCCCATCTTCTGAAGGTAAGAGAGGGGCCACAGTAAGTTTCCCCGTTTCCTTTAGTCCTGCTTATAATGTGTTTTATGTGTGTGAAGCGGCAGCATTTGTTGTAATTTCGGTTTCAGATCCTGAAGCAGAACAACACTCGTTTGGAAAATCGTACTCAGCTGGTCACAATGTGTCACATGGGCCCCAAAGTCTTCATTAACTGTGCCGGATTCATTAAGATCGACACGGCCTCTCTGGGAGATAGGTCAGACTAAATGGAGATAGTATACGTGATTAAAAAAATACAGCACACAATACACCCAACAAGCTTTTAAAACCTGTTTACATTGATATTGACAGAAAAATAGCATGAAACAGAAGTTTACTTATTCATGTTGGCCTATGAGAGAATGTTTGTAACAACAGCAGTAGCAGTTAGTGCTGTGCAACAATGTGGTAGATTTTCAAGAAAATCTATTTGTTTGCATCATTCCTAGTGTGTTGATTCATTGTCTGAAAGCCTCTCAGGGCCAAGTATCTCTTTTTGCAGCACAGAATACACCTAACAAACAATAACAATAACCTGAACTTCATCATTTCATTCGCATGTTCATGTTAACGCATGAGAGAATGTAACAACAGCACTACCATTTAGAGTGGCAAGCAATAGTGCAGCATTTTCAAGAAAATCTATTTATTTGCATCATTGCTCGTGTGTTGCTTCATTGTTTGAAAGACGTTCATTGAGAAGTATCTCTCTGCAGCACTGACTCCTACATTGAGGTTCTGGATGGTTCACGGGTTCACCCAGAGACCTATGAGTGGGCGCGCAAGATGGCCGTGGATGCTTTGGAGTATGACGAGTCAGCGGAGGATGCCAACCCAGCCGGAGCTCTAGAAGAGATCCTTGAAAACCCGGAGCGGCTGAAAGACCTGGACCTGGATGCCTTTGCCGAGGAGTTGGAGAGGCAGGTCAGTGTGAATATTGGAAGGCTGCTACATTGTGATAACAGTGTAATTCTCTCTAATTCGTTCACATCAAGCGTGTTTGTTAGGGTTTATTTGAACTCTGGAGCGTTTACTCCTTTAGTTCGGTTTGTTTGGGCAGGTGAACAATGCCATTTAATCTCGGTTGCGCACGAAATATCTGCACCAAGACGCTTGAAAGTGTCTGTCCTCTTCCAAATGAACTGTAGTGTGGTTCATTAGGAGTCAGACGGTAATCCAAACCTACTACAGGAAACAAGCTCAAAATATGTGGTTTTATGGGTGGAAGGAGACAGATGCTAACATCTGACAGCCAGCAGTTACTCCTAGCATAACAAAATGAACCGAGGGCAAACCACAGCCTTTACTGATGCTCATATTCAGCTATTTCTTCATGTGTTCTTAACTGGTATGACCACCAGAGAAGGTAGATTACGGCATAGAGTGCAGGCAAGTCCGTGTGATCACACCCTAACAATGTCTGTGTTCTCTAGGGTTATGGAAACAAGGGCATCACTCTGTATGACATCCGTGCCGAGCTGAGTTGTAGATACAAGGATCTGAGGTCCACCTACAGGGGTCCTAACACAGAGGAGATCTTCAACTTACTCACCAAGGAGACGCCAGAGACGTTCTACATAGGTAATTAAAATACATTACAGCTGCATTTGTCTGAATCTGATGTTTGGTGTTTGATATGAATCTCAGAAATGGACGTCAACAGTCTGGGTTGCTCCCTGCAGGTAAACTGGTTACCAGCGTGGTGATAGGCATTGCTCATCGGCGCCCCCAGGGGGAGAGTTATGACCAAGCTATAAGGAATGATGAGACAGGACTGTGGCAGTGCCCTTTCTGTCATCAGGACAACTTTCCTGAACTCAGTGAGGTGAGAAGGATGAGCTGTGGTACTTGGAGCCGTAACACTATATGGTTATGAGCAGGGACGCAGTGGAGAGCAAACACACCTAAATTCAGTTTACACACCTTATTTCTGGCATTGAGTTTACTCACCGTTTTAGAGTGACACAAATGCCTTTGAGGATTAAAAACCCAAATCAGAAATCATCACTGGTCATGACTTTGAAATATTTCCCTAAAGCAAAAGTTCACTGTCTGATTCATGCTAATGAATAAGAGAAGATGTGTAACCAGAGCAGTAGCAATTAGTGTGGCTTGCAAGTGACTGTTATTTCCCTTCCAGGTGTGGAATCATTTTGACAGTGGCTCCTGTCCCGGTCAGGCTATAGGTGTGCGCTGCCGCTTGGACAATGGAGTCACTGGCTTTGTCCCCACTAAGTTCCTTAGTGACAAGGTGGTCAAGCATCCTGAGGAAAGAGTGAAGGTTGTGTTTGAATGTTCAACAATTTCAAGTGTAATTTGTTATTCCTAATGCAGTAATATATGTGTTATGCTGTCATCCAGACTCAGTTATAGGACACTGGTTGTCTTTGCACTCTTTGGTGTTATGTGTTTAACTAGACGAGTTGACTTCTTTTACAATTTTCATGGTTTTGACGTACAAATAGATCAGATTCAGCATTTTATCATAGTATTTCCGTTAAGCCAAATGACTTCCAAGACGTTCCTTCAGGCTTTGCTCACTAGATGTCACAAGCAATACATGCCTTCAGATTAATTGATTGTATGGCGTGTGCTCATGTCTGTAGGTGGGTATGACCGTGCACTGCAGAATCATGAAGATTGACATAGAGAAGCTCAGTGTGGACCTTACCTGTCGGACGTCAGACTTGTCAGACAAGAACAATGACTGGAAGCTTCCCAAAGACACCTACTATGACTTTGATGCCGAGAATGAAGACGTGAAAAAGGAGGAGGAGGCAAAGATGAAACAGCAGAGAACAAGTTAGTCCCATATCTTTAGCTAATAAATACTGTAGATGGAATTATGTTTTGCTTATTACTTTTCTCCTTCGCTCTTTGCCCCATAGCCTACATCAAGAGAGTGATCGCCCACCCTTCCTTCCACAACATCAACTTTAAGCAGGCAGAGAAGATGATGGAGTCCATGGACCAGGGAGATCTGATCATCAGGCCAAGCAGCAAGGGGGAAAACCACCTGACTGTCACCTGGAAGGTGGCTGAAGGAATCTACCAGCACATTGATGTACGGGAGGAGGGCAAGGAAAATGCCTTTAGCCTGGGACATACTCTCTGGATCAACAACGAAGTAAGGATCTGTGACAAACTTGTTTTTTTTTTACAGATTTGTGAATATTTGAAACTGTACTTTCATGTTTCATATTCTTTTCCCCAGGAATTTGAGGATCTGGATGAAATCACTGCCCGATACGTTCAACCAATGGCTGCATTTGCCCGTGATCTACTTGGTCACAAATACTTTCAAGAATGCAGTGGTGGTGACAGAAAGGGAGTAATATGTTGCTTGTATGGATAATTTGTAATTGCATGAGGGCAAATGTCTGTTATTGTTGAATGGTTAATATGTTATCTACCTTTGCTGGTGAGTGTGAAGATTATAAAAGATGTGACAATGTTTGACCCTTTTGAGGTTTTCCTTAACAATCATCAGCTGCTGCTTTTCTGAATTACAGAAAATGGAGGAGGTCCTGGTGAAAAGCAAGAAGGAGAAACCTACTTTCATCCCTTACTATGTCTCTGCCTGTAGAGAGCTGCCAGGGAAGTTCCTGCTTGGTTACCAGCCCAGAGGAAAGCCAAGGTTAGCTGGGCACTGCCAACCACCACCCACTGCTTTTGTGATGTTAATGAACACCCATTCAACCCATTTCTATACATATGGAAGTGTTCAAGATGCACAACGTAAAGAATCACCTCTTGTGCCAGACTGGAGCTCCTCACACCCAAACATGAAATATATATCAGAGCACAGGGAAAAGCATGAGGGGCTTTTTTTTGTCTTTGCCACTGTCACCTGCCTAAAAAAAACACATCATTATTGGGCTTGTATAAAGGCAGGAAAAGGCATGGAAAACAGCATTAACCCTTACATGTCGCAATCTCGTACTATAAAGATTTTGGCATTAGAGTGCATCATCGCTTTTTGAGTAAAATCTTTGCATTGAAATGTTGCCCTTTAAAATTTTTATGTTACAATCCTTTTCACCATAAATCTGCAATTTTGAATTTCAAGATTTTTTAGCAAAATCTTAAGTTATCTTTGCAAATTTTTCAAGGGCTTGTAATTTTGACCAACCCCTTTTGTTGCAGAAACAACTAGATATTCTTGCACAGTTGCACAGACCAGACTGAACATGTGCATAAAAATGTTGTATTGTAATACTATCCTCCTGGTAGATCCCACAATGCAATGCAAAGAGCTTTTGAGTGCAATGCATATATTTTCTACAGTTCACAAACTGTCAAGAGAGGATGTTGCCATTTGGATTCTTTACACTGTGGGATGGTGATGCCATTTTAATGCACTCAGTCTGATCTGTTCAAAGCAATTAGGAATCATCAGATAATTACATTGTTTTTCTGACTTCAACCTTTCAGGACAATTAGGCATTGTTAGTTGTAATAGTCATGGAAAAACTCCTGGAGCGACTAATAATGTTGTTTGACAGGATTGAATTTGTGACCATCACGCCTGAGGGATTCAGATACAGAGCCCAGATTTTTCCCACAGTCAATGGACTCTTCCGCTGGTTCAAGGACCACTACCAGGAACCAGTGCCAGGTCAGAGCCTATAGAAAAGCTGTCTTACAAAAAAGGTCACAGTGAAATGAGAGGTCCAGGATAGTTTGTGTCTGATGAGGGGTCTTGCTCTTTATTTCACAAACAGGTATCACTCCGAGCAGCAGCAGCAGAACACGCACTCCTGCGTCCATCAATGCCACACCAGCCAATATAAACATTGCAGGTCAGTGTCTCTCAATTGATAGTCTGTTTCATATTGGTGAGTTTAATGGATTCTTGGATTCTTCACCTAATAGGATGCCACAGGGATGCCACGTGATGTTCTCTCATTATAGTGTATACCATGGACTGTGCATCCCTTTGTGTGTTTTTCTGCCTGTTCTATTCAGATCTGACCAGAGCAGTCAGCGCCCTCCCTCCCAACATGACCTCTCAGATGTTCAATGCCATCGCCGCAGTAACAGGCCAGGGTCAAAACCCTAACACGACCCCTGCCCAGTGGGCTTCCAGCCAATACGCGTACAGCGGCAGCAGCACTGGGGGTGGGGGCAGCAGCAGCGCCTATCATGTACGTTTGGAAGATCCTTGAGTTCTGCAGTAGACTTCAATGTTCCAAGATGCAAGTTCTTCACTGGCTAATCTTTGAATTTTTTTCATATGCACAGGTGTTTGCCACCCCTGCCCAACAGCCTCTTTCTACTCCCCTCATGACACCAAGCTACTCATACACCACCCCTAGCCAGCCACAGAGCATCAACACCCCACAGTATCCCAGCAGCACCCCTCAGTCCTCACATGGACACCACCCTTCCTCCTCCACACCATCCTCATCTTCCTCTCGCCACAGAACACCACAGTTGCAGCCAAAGTAAGTCAATTAACAGTTTCCAAAAAGTCAGCGTACAGTTGAAAGAAAAATAGAGCGCAGTGAGATCTTTATTCTCTTCTCCTTCATGTCCCATTCCCAAATCCTCAGGGCAACTTCACATACTGCAGTGGACTGGGGGAAGATGGCAGAGCAGTGGCTCCAGGAGAAGGAGGCAGAACGCAAGAAGCAGAGGCCCAGCAGGATGACCCCCCGGCCCTCGCCCAGCCCCATGATTGAGAGCACACCCATGTCTATCACTGGAGATGCAACACCACTGCTGGATGAAATGGATCGCTAGGTTTATTCAATTTTTGACTGGCTCTACTGCAAGTCCATCCCACAGCTACAAAAAAAAAAAACCTCAGTCATTACAAAAGGAATAACCTTTACATTAGGGACATTAGGGAATAGAGCACAGAGGTGTTTGTCCCCCAGTTCACAATGAGCCAAGAACAGTAAGAGGCAATATCAACCAACTCCCATTTGTTGTTAACTTTTCTCCCAGTTGCAGTATTTGGAGAATGTGCAGGAAACAGTGGTCTTCATTTATCAACCTGTTTGGTGTTTGTGATTGATGTGTAAAATGGAGACACCTTTAAGTTCCTCTGCATTTATCAGCCTTGTGGACACAAGAGGAAACATTTGTATATATGTTGAATGTCTCTCATTCAGCTGATCCATTGACATATCTCCATATTTGAAACATTGTAAGGGCACTTGAAATTGCGGTGACTATTACAGTTCTCCACATACAGAGCCAGCAAACATTAATATTAGAACTGAAACGCTGTGTTGTTGATGATCAACAACTGTGCAAAGGTTTCAATACAAACATCCCATCAGCCATGTAGCATAAAAACATCTAATTCCATTTCCACTACTACAATAGTGAATCACTATAACACTGGATACACAAACACACAGACTGCATAGGCCTATTTAAAGTTGAGTAAGACGATGTGAGCTTGGATAAGCTCTCACAAAATGAAAATGTTTATTCCTTGTTGAGACAATTATAAACACAGTAAGACAACAACCTCACAGACACTAATGCAAATAGTAGCCACACTAGTCAAACTTTGTGTCTGAACCTTTTCTCTTGAATTACTACTCCTGTAAATATACACATTAAAACCATATCCCCATACTAAAATGCCACAATGACTGTGTAAACTATAATTTCTAAACAAACACATTTGTTTCTATTTTGGCCAATTGAAACTGCATGCTTTTTTGAATCAGACCTAAAGTGTATTAACTTCAAATGCATGCAATAAAAAATATTAATAAATGAATTAGACACTTGAGGTTGATTTTAAGCTATTATTTATCTATTTATCTTAAGGGTTCAAAAGAGAAAATGTTTTAGACTTACATACTCTCACTACATTATTTCAGCTTTGGAGTATTGCTCCAGCATTATGTTGTATGCCATCACTTGAAACCTTTTAGTAATTTCTGTCACCTGCAGGTGCTGTTTAGCTTGGTTAGTGTAAGGCTTATTGCTGTCTAGCTTGTATCATGCAAAAGCTACAGGCCGAACATGGTGTCAATGTGTGCCATAATGAAAAAGAACAATGTTACTTAGAGAGTGT
>OOFE01028651.1:0-10288 GCA_900323365.1 Monocentris japonica
TGGGAAACCTTGGGTCCTGGCATTCATGTGGATGTTACTTTGACACGTACCACCTACCTAAACATTGTTACAGACCAAGTACACCCCTTCATGGCAACGGGATTCCCTGATAGCAGTGGCCTCTTTCAGCAGGATAATGCGCCCTACCACACTGCAAAATTTGTTCAGGAATGGTTTGAGGAACATGACAAAGAGTTCAAGGTGTTGACTTGGCCTCCAAATTCCCCAGATCTCAATCCGATCGAGCATCTGTGGGATGTGCTGGAAAAACAAGTCCGATCCATGGAGGCCCCACCTCGCAACTTACAGGACTTAAAGGATCTGCTGCTAACGTCTTGGAGCCAGATACCACAGGACACCTTCAGAGGTCTTGTGGCGTCCATGCCTCGACGGGTCAGAGCTGTTTTGGCGGCACGAGGGGGACCTACACAATATTAGGCAGGTGGTTATGGCTGATCAGTGTATACACCCTGGTGTTGCTCTCATGAACGCTAAACTGACTTTGTGGACTCTTAAGTTGTTTTGTTTAGGGGTCGAGAGAGTAAGATTTGAGAGATTTCATTTCCATCTTTTGGGCACTGTGGTAAATAGTCACTAATACAAGCAGAAGTCCTCTCAGCCTTGGGGCAAGGGAAAACATATTTTAATTCTAAAATTAATTTTGAAATGCTTTGATGGCAGTTTATGATGACACCTGCACAAATCAACAGTTGCACTGGACTGATATCTTTCAAAATTGTCTCTTCCTGGATTGAGAACTGAAAAATAACAAAATGTATTTGCAGACAGCCACAATATGACATTGACTTCTGTTCACGTCTCTGCTTTATTTCCAGGAAGCAATAGGGACTAGAAGTGCTGAGTCTCAATGATCATCAGCAACACTGAGTGCATCAGAATGCTCCTGTCGCCTACACAGTTTCAGCCCAACTCACACCATTGCTCTCGACAGAAACCACGCGATCAGACAGTGTCCTTCCTCTGTATGTATTTGTCTTACTTCAATAAACATTTCTCATAATGCAGAGACAGATAGACAGAGAGATAGAGAGAGAGAGAGAGATAGAGTTCTTGGAAATTTGTTTGTGCGAGTTGTTTGGGTTGCCAACTCCAGCTACAGCCACTAGAAATAACTGTTTACCCTTTTTTATATCAGTAATACAATCTACTCTAAATTGCAAGTCAACTCCAAGTGGTTGCACAGAAGAATATACATAGCTACTGTCTCTCATTCAAATTACCTGCTGGGAAACTGTGTAGGTTGAGGTGAGGGACTAACCTCAAACCAATACCACAGATCTCATCTTTCACAGAGAGTAAATAAGTCATTTACCAGCTACAGAGGTTAATGATTCAATTTGACTTCATGTGAATCAGCTTTCTTTATAGTACGGCCTAGGATCATTTCATGGCCATCCAACAGGTCTGAATTTCTTTCAAAAAGTTTTTTTTAACTCAGCTTCAACTTGAGGAAGGTGAATAATCAAAAAGGAAAAGTAATGCAAAAGGCATGATACAGTAGGTGCACAACAATGTTGCTTGCTGTGTCAGAAATTGTATACAAAAACTTGTTGAGTATTATTTGCCTTACTGTAACCAAAGTCGTACTATGGAGACACCAGCCAGGGGTATCCTTGTGGCTCAGTGGTCTAAGACACATACCACATAACCGTGACGTCCTGGGTATGAATCCTTTGTCGCATGTCATCCCCACTCTCTAGTGACATAGCTGTCACATAGCCACATAGTGACAGCTATGTCATGACATAGGTTACAGCACATTCAGGAGACATAAACTGTTCATTTGATTTATATGGGATTGTGTTATGAGATGTTTCTGAAAAAGAGAATTTGCATCCACAGCAACCAAACACACAGCGGACAATTACTGCACATGCCTATTTCCCTATTTTATGATGGGGGTTACACAGCTATTAATTTAAGGATAGGATTTCAATCCAAGGTATACCTATAGCCTCTATCAATTGTTATATATTTGAACCCTGAACCTGAGATTTGAACCCTGAGTAGCTGGTCCCTACGTATCGGGTGATCTATCCCTGCAAGCCCATTGGCACGAAACTTGACCTGAACCTTAAAATTCTTCATGCTTGTTGTTGCCACACCAAGTCCGTAGTTGGCCATTACCACAACTAATTGGGGAAATGAAAATGTGTGTACCTAAATTCTCCACACCCTGGCCTCCAACCTCACATTCACTTCTCCTATTTTCTTACAAAGAGGAACTTCTGTCAGCGTCAGACAGAGAAATCAAACGTCTGCCCCTCTCATCCCTCAAGTGTTTTTCTATAAACTCCACCACACTGAAAACTATCTGAATAAAGTATAGACTCAAATGTTTGTGTGCAAAGAAATCCCTGATTTTAGAACTAATTTGAAACCAGTTGTTCAACTGTATGTGGGTAATTGAGATGACGGACAAATGCAGAAACAAATAGGT
The DNA here is from genome assembly GCA_900323365.1 of Monocentris japonica. Taxonomy (NCBI): domain Eukaryota; kingdom Metazoa; phylum Chordata; class Actinopteri; order Trachichthyiformes; family Monocentridae; genus Monocentris; species Monocentris japonica. The sequence goes on from OOFE01028651.1 coordinate 2,462, forward strand.
AATGTGGATATTCTTACAAAAAAGAGGTCCATACAGCAATATGCTACCTAATAAGATATAGTGGAGTATAGTGTTTATTTGATTTATTGTGGTATGGGATTGTATAGTAAGGTTAAACTATAGATTATATCAACCAGAAATGAGCACTGTTCTGTGAGCACTCTTTTAGTCATGTACAGCATACTGGGCCTCATGTTTCATGGCATAGATGCATCTTGTTTGGGTGTGTTTGGAGAGAAGGGAGTGACTGGCTTCTTACTCACCTATCTCACTTTACTGTTATCCTCTCTCTGCCTTGACATCACTCGGTGACCTGCCCGAGACCTTTTAAATCAATGCCCACTCCTTTGTCGCGGCATTTCTGCCATAAATGGAAAGGTTAATTTCTTGGTTTCTTTTCTTTTCATATATCAGAAAGCAGTTCCATATATTATTTTCTTTTTTCGGTAATGACTGTGTGATATACAATAATGTACCTTCTCAATTTATGACTAAGCCTTATTCTTGTTACCTCAGAGGTCACTGATGTCAGCTTGTGATCTTTGACCTCAAATAATTATCCCTTGCTTCTTGGTGGTGTCTTAAAGAAGAGCCACTTCTAATAAGTGACTTGGGTAACAGATGCAATTTCCACACTGAACCTACGTCATTACCAGATGCATGTACAATTGATATTGAAGACTAAAGATGCCAAAATATGCAATAACTTTTTCATTTTAATTTACCAAAACAAAGCAAAACCTTATAAATCAACGTCATTATGCTCACAATTTTATTCTCTCCTCATAATTCAACATTATTTTATTTATATTTATATTTATACATTTTATTTATTTATATTTATAATAAGCCTGCTCAATTAATAAACCAAATTAAATTAATAGACCTAATTATATCCTGCACTTCCTGCTGTTTCCCGTTTTTACAGATTGGCAGAGTGACAGAGAGTTTAAGCATCTTTGTAGATGGAGGGGAAGTGGGAAGGACAGCTCCATATGCATTATGTCAGCCCCAGGGGACAGTTGGGTCTAACTGTCTTTTGCTGCCACACTCATTTGGCCCCAGCAATCATCCCGTCTTGTGCTAAAGGTCTCTCGTTGCTACAAGGCTCCTTGGCACTATCTGGAAGCTACAGACGAAGGACATGCTGATTAAACATGCCTTCATTAAAGCAATTACGTGCACAAGGCAATTCGATTTCCCACAGGCGGCCAAATAACGATAAGAGGAGGAAGAAGAAAGAAAGGGCTCGTAGTGTGAGGAGGGGTTTGGTTTAGAGAGGGCTAAAAAACAGATCGGCAATGGCTGCTAATTTAAGTGAACCCCACACACTTAAAAGACTGACGAACAGTCTTCTGACTTCATTTGCCGTATGAGGGAGTGAGTTGTTTCTCCTTGCGGGGACAGCCAGCTTTTTGCCCTGACTCACCGCACCTACAGGCCGCTTCTAGGTCATCAAGCTTCCAGCATGGAAGACCTTGCCAAAGATGCAGGAAAGATGTTACTTCTGGTTCATTTAATAAAGTTGGCCAGTTTTCAGTGCCTATACCAAGCACTTGAACGGGATGGAGAAGTGGTGATGGAAGGGACTAGAAAGTATGGTTGGGAGGCGAAAAGGGAAAGAGGGAGTTAAAGTCCTGATGAAGGCCAAATGAACATCATGATCCTTCAGGCTTCCTATTGTCCTTTTTTAATGAATTACAGGGAATGGGCAGTCAGAGTAGTCAAAACAAAACATCCTCTTCCTCTGTAAAATGTGAGGAAGTTAATATTTTCTATGCTATCTCTCCCTGTGTTCACCTGCCCTCAGTCCCTCTCCTGGGCACAGCTAGCAGTCATGTACCCAGCGATGTGCTAATAGTCAGTCAACAGATTTAAGTGTCTTTATATGGCTCAGCCACAGGCGGCATCCTCACCGCCATGGCTGATTGCACGTATGGGCTCCTCTGCTGCTCTCTTCTTTTTCCCTTCCTTATTTCTCCTCCTGTTTTTCTTCTCCTCCTTCACCGTCTCCAAAACCAAATGAAATCTGTCAAAATAAATTACCCCTCCACTGAAAGAGGATGACAAAATTGTGTGTATGAGCTGTGTATCTGTGTATGCGTGTGTGTATGTGTACGTGTGTGTATGTGTGTGTGCACTCATGTATGGCTGCATATAAGCATGTGAGCAACAAAGAAATTGTTATTTCTTCCTCAGAGCAAGTTAATGGTCTCAAATGGGAACGTCACAAGTAAATATTCCAGAATCTTAACAAAAGTATGTTGACATAAAATAGTTTGATTGCTGCATATGATAAACTGTATGAATGTATAAATGAAGCTTACCAATTTAGCAACAGCAAGCCATGAAACAGACTTCTGTGCCAGCCTTATTCATCAGTCTAAAGGCAAGAGAGCGAGGGGAGTGGACAATTATAAGTCAGTCAATCCAGAAAGTAAACTATAAATGAACATATAAAATATAGTGTAATAATATTCAGTCACTTAATAAGAAAGATATTCCTATAATTCAAGAATAAGGATCTGCTGCTTCGATGCATTACTCTATTTCCCTGAAGTTACTTCTATTTTATTTTTCTCCTGAAATTCCTCACTGACAAGAGATCTGACCAACAGTTGAGACCACTGGTTCAGTGGGAGGGCTTAGTACAATCTGACCACTACGTGACCGCTGGCCTAACTGCAGGATTCAACTCCCACAAACTGTACCAGTACACAGGATTGGACTGGTGTTGCGTCAGGTATGGTCAAATTCATTTTTATCACTAATATCAAAAGGTCCAAAGGTCAACTTTGTCTGACTTATGAGGGGAAAACCCCATTCACATGCTTATTTAGGTTTAGAGTGATTTTATACACAGAAGATCTATAGAGTGGAGGGTACTGTACCTTCTTGGAAACCTCTTCACCTCCAACCATTAGTGGTCGAATCTGTACCTTCCAGGTTAGAGAAGAAATGAACAGACAGGCAGATGGTCTTCACCCTGTTGATTCTCTCTCTCTTTCTCTCTCTCTCTCTCTCTCTCACTCTGAATGCATCCATGCAATAAACTTTGAACATCAGACTCGACTCTCGTTTGGTAGAGTCATCATTAATTCACAACAGTATGAAATTCAATTCATTTGCTTCATGAGGTGAAATCTACTTGGTGGATAAAAGTCCTAACGTCATCAGGAAAAGTCAAGAAGGATTGGACACAAATCATAGGCTACCTGAGGTTGTAAGCAGGAGGCTGGAGAGTTGAACCAGAAGATGTGAACACGCGGCCTTCGGGGAGTGATTCAGAGGTTATTACCATACAGAGGAGACAAATGCGGCCTTGAGAGCGCGGGACGGAGTTAGGTTCCGTTATTTGTTTATGCTGCCTTAGTTTCTAGGAACGCATAAAATGTCTGGTGGCAAACTAAACAAACATGTTGAAAACAACTAAATTTGTACGGGAGAGAGAGAACTGGAAAAAGACAAATAGGAGTCTGTGTTTTTCTTACTTTTGCCACTGATAACATAAAACAAATGAATGAAGGCTCGCGGGCCTATTTCTGAGCATACTGCTCCTCTGAACATACTGTACTGTAAAAGACATACAAACACAACCACTCGGTCCGTTAAACATGAAATTGGAATAAAAACGGGGCATTCATCCTGACGAAAAATCACCAAATTCCTATAATATTCCGATAGGGACTTAAAGTTTCTCTTTGGTATTGAGTAGTGAGTTTGTAGTTAACTTATCGTACTTATGTTTTTTGTTTAATCTCTTATGGTACCACTACAGTATTTCTCTATATTTCCTATTTTCCTACTGATAGTGTGTCTGTGGTTCTATATAATGCTTCAAAAGTACGTATACCAATTTTATTCTAATAATAATAATAATAACAATAATAAGGAAAACAAAGCTGTATAATTCGTAATGTTTAGCTTATTTAGTCATTTTAACAAAAGAATGCAACATTCAACTGATATTAAACATTTAACCATTTATTAATTATTAGGCTACAAATGATACTTCTAGAATAATGTATATAAAATGTATACCTACTTATGAAAAAGGCTGTATAGTGACTTTATCGTACTTGGTATTGTTTGTCTCTTATGGTATCACTATAACATTCTTTTGTAGACTTCTATGTTTATTATATTCGTCGTATGGGTACCTTGGGCATTTATTGTCTACCTTTGCCAGACTACCATTATGGTCCATGAATTGAAGACCTCACATTGTCTCATGCCGCAGGAGTTTACGCCACCCTCACCAACCTTCCTCTCCTCTCCACGCCTAGGAGGTGAAAGAGTGGAGCAGCGCGCCTCCTCCGCCCCCCACATCCCGGAGGCTGGTCCTGGTCCTGGAAACTCTCCAAGGTGGGATTGGCTTCCCGGTTCTCACGGGGAGGAACTGGTGCGCCAGGATACCCATATATGGACTGACTCATATCAATTTGGATCGCATGACTCAGCAGCATATCCTTATCAATGCGATTCAAGTGAACTTGATGCCAAAACGTAGAAGGATGTTTGACGTTTCAGCGCAACGTTGAGGTTACTGTCTATTTAGACGACTTTGCGATCTGGATCACACTTGAACTAACTTATTAACAATTGATAATAAATGTGGCTATCCATTTAACACGTATACTAAGTGTTTCCCTGCATTGAATTTCCTCCACCAGTAGTCTTGTTTACTGTCCCTGTTCCTGGCAACAACGTCATCAAGTGTCTGACTTCCCGGGGGCGGGGAATAAAAAGAAACAACCAATCAGCGCACCGGATCAGCAATAAGCCTACAGGTTGGCGAGAGGGTAGACCCGGACATATATATACCACGGAGCGCGTCAGCTAGCGAGCATTGTGCATTTGTTTAAGGGGGATAGAAGTAAAGCGCAGATTCAGAGCGCAAAGGAAACATCAACACACGGGTGAAATCAAAACATCAGAATTAGTCACTGGACACCGCTTTGATTCAACCTAAAGGTACAAAACGACGACTTGGTACAGTACAGTTCCACTATTTTGGAAGTTTTGCTCTGTTTTTATAACTTTGATCTTCAGTATAATAATACAGCGGGACTTGGTGCTGGAGAGGGAGTCAATTGGGACACTGAAGACTTGGTGTCCAAGCAGCATCTTTGCAGCGCACACTTGTATTTGACTGTCTGATTTGAAATATGTCCACAATAATGGAACAGCCTTTTTATGACGACTCGTTTCTCTCTGCTTATGGCCATCCAGGCGCTGCCCTGCCAGACTACAAGCTGCTAAAGCAGAATATGAACTTGAACTTCTCCGATTCATATCGGAACTCAAACCTCAAGTCACAGCACCTGCGTGCCGAGAGTGATTTCTATTCAACGGGGACTGCGGACGTGGGCTCTCTGAAGCTTGCCTCTCCAGAACTGGAGCGACTGATCATCCAGAACAGCAACGGGGTGATCACTACAACGCCAACCCCCGCTCAGTACCTCTACAATCGGGGGATCACAGAGGAGCAAGAGGGCTTTGCTGACGGTTTCGTTAAAGCACTGGACGATCTCCACAAGATGAACCATATGGCCCCTCCAAACGTGTCTATCGGTACGGGTGGTGTTGCCTGCTCTGCACCCTCATCGGTGTTCGGCTCATCCATTCAACCAGAACCACTCGAGTACACGACCCTGAGCAGCTGCATCCCGAACCCCAGCCTGTCCTCTGCAGCCAGTTACCCCTCGACCACTATCAGCTACTTGCCCCACCACCCGTATCACCAACATCACCAGACCGTTGCGCATGGCTCTCACCACTTCCAGCACTCCCTGGCTGGGTCAGGCCTCCACCCGCAACGCTTTGGCGGGTTGAAAGATGAGCCTCAAACAGTCCCTGACATGCAGAGCAGCGACAGCGGGTCTCCACCGATGTCCCCCATCGACATGGAGAACCAGGAGCGTATCAAAGCGGAGCGCAAACGGCTGAGGAACCGGCTTGCAGCCACAAAGTGTCGGAAGCGCAAGCTGGAGCGTATCTCTCGTCTGGAGGACAAAGTCAAAGTCCTGAAATCAGATAACGCGGGACTGTCCAACACTGCTTCCCTACTGCGGGAACAGGTGGCCCAACTCAAACAGAAAGTCATGACACATGTCAGCAGTGGCTGCCAGCTCATGCTGGCACCCAAGGTGAAGTCTTACTAAAGAAACAATGCACTTTTAAAACACTGGACAAAACTTGTCAAAACAGCGAACTGCACTGACAACGATACAGCGTAGGCAATGAACAATGTCTCTTCACGTTGGAAATAGCCTGTGTGTATAACGGAAGAGGGTTATTATGGTTTCTTTGACTAAAAAGACATCATAAGGACATAAGACTGAAACACTTGTGGCATTTTTGAATTTCAAAGTGTCATCTCTTTGGCTTTGCCTGTTTACATTTTACTTTGACAACTGCCATTTGTGATGCATTCCATTGTAATTTATTTGTGTCCGTCAGGCTGAGCCTGATAGGCCTATGTCTTTTTTACATGTACAGTATATATTTAAGTAAATGCAAATAAGAAATACGTGTCGTTTCAATTTTCTTATCGAAGTTATAATATTGAAGTACCATCTCTTAATGGTATTGCGTAAGAAGTATTGCAGTTGAAGGCCCTCATAGACAAAATAACAAGCGACATATTTAGTTTAATATGCCAACGTTGGCCCATCAGGCCCACAACAAATGTGTAGCAGTCAGAACAGATTCGCTTGACGTTGGAGACGTCCCAGCGTGGGAGTCTTTCCTGATTGACGTAAAGACAACAGCCCATATTAGGTCAACTTTGCTGCTGAACGTCACATTACGAAGAGGTTTCCGGGAACTCCTACCTACATTGCCCGTCAGAAATGTTGCGCCTCCCCTCGACTTCACACCACAGAAAGTGAGTGAATAAATAGGTTCGTCAATGAGGGGTTTATAAAACATCGGGGAGTTTCCCCACTCTGCTCTCAAGTTTCCAAAACAACTCGTGAGAACCTTGGTCAAATTACCAGATATCACCGTGGTGTAGACTATGGGTCTGCTGCTGACTTTAGAGGTGAAAAGAATTTGCACTTGCATCGATTTAATGTTGTGGCTATTCAGTCACAGATGAGTAATGGATCTATACACTTCACAGCTAGTGGCCAAACAAAGTAATCAAAAAGTTGTGTCTAGGAAAAATTAAGACATGTTTCCTAATGGTGAATGAAATATTCCTCTCCCTTATGGTTTTACATGGTCTACCCACTTCAGTGAAATGAGACATAGGACCGTGGTTCCTGAGGTGTGGACCTCCCCAATAGAATTGTAAATGGTTACATTTTTTATTTCTCTAGTATGTGACACAAGCTTAATAGCTTGTGTAAGAATTACTATTCTCCTGATACAGTGAAGTCTACCTCACCACCTACAGTACGGACAGTCGTGTGATTCTGTTTTAAATCATATCCAGCAACAAACATGTCCTCAGTGTGCTCTGTGTCTTGATGCTCATGTAACTGGGGATTGTAATCATGACAGCTTGGGAACCCCTGACATAGGACGTTTGGTTATGTCAGAGTGTATTGGTCACTGTTGTGCCGAAAGTCATGTGAATCACGGCAATTCCAGCATTAACCAAGACTTTACATACCCAGACCCTGTGGCACGCACACGTCCCAGGGCCTGTGCATCATCTGTTAATTACAAACCTGTCAATTCACTGACGTCGGTACACCAACGCCATCTTTTAGAAGCGCCATGGCGCCACCTAGTGGTCAAGCGTGACGCACATGCTCCATTGGCGTTTTTACTTCCTAATGTTCTAGATATGCCCCAATTCAATAAAGGCTTTTTAAC
>OOFE01028651.1:10339-23117 GCA_900323365.1 Monocentris japonica
TATGACAAGTTCAGTTTTATTCAAGAGCATCTTATTGTTTACCGTTTCAAGATTTGCGAGCACTTGGCTTCCCAGTCCTTTTTATTTCCATGAAATCCATGAAGTTTTCAACATGATGATGTAACTTCAACTTGGTTTATTTGTCAGACACAAATATTGCCAACTGTCAATCATCCCACTGTGTTAATGAGATGATACAATGATTCGTTAATGATTGCAAAGTAAAAAAAAAAATGTAACAGGTATACTTTCAGTGCTCGAGACTATGAGGCCGTCCCACTGGTTGCTGGACGTACAAAGATAACATTTGCAACAACAAAGGATTTGTATCCAACAGCTTCAAAATGTGTTAGTTTGGGATTGGACACCAAAAAGAGACTGCTTAACAGGGGAATTTCTCATTTGAAGGTAAGTGCTATGTTAGGAAGTCAACTAACACTGTCAGTTTACTGTTTGGAGAAGAACTCTTTACTCTTCTGGACGTCAGGGACGATGGTATCACTTCCTGGTTTCCAGCCAGCAGGGCACACTGTATGGAGAGGGAGAAAGGATTAAGTCTGTGCATCAATGACATTGACAATTGGACTTTACTCACCACGAGGTCACAGTCCATGTGTGAACACAGCAGCACAAACTGATAAAACAAGGTATTTTGCACAATGTAACTGACCCCTCTAGAGCAATTCAAGACCTGCAACCACTTTATTTGTATTGAGGGAGTATAAGTATATAATCGTAGAGTGGACGGTTCAATTAACTGATGCCAGAGCATAAAATAAGCCATGTTTTGCATGAAAAGTAAAAAAATAAATAAATCCATGGAAGGAACCCCATCAAACAGCATGCCTTGTATATTGTGCAGTTTCTGTCTGAATAAAAATGTAACTAGATGTGTTCAGACTTTACTCACCCTCGCCATGTTTGTCTGTGTGCTGGAAGGCTTGGACCAGGCGCAAGGTCTCATCCACAGAGCGGCCCACAGGCAAGTCGTTAATTGTGATCTGCCTCAAGATGCCCTTGTCATCAACCACAAACAGACCCCTGAGAGACACAAATTGAGAGGTTGAAGTCTGATGAAACAGTACATTCAGTGTCATGGATAACAATCGTTTGGCAGGGTACTTATGACACTGGTGCAAAACTCATTCACTGACTTAAATGGCGGGCTGGCAGATTTGGATGCTCAATAAATGTTGCTTTTTGGCCATGTTCTCATGTTATGGAAACACATTTGTAAATTGGCACGCAGAGCTCAAGTGCACGCTGGCAGCAAACAGATTTGTCTCAAGATCTTTACTCTCTCCTAACTGTCAACAGTCACTCTGGACAACTAGCACGTACATCAGAGTGAGTATTTTAATTTCTCAACCAAACCAACTGGTTAATCCAACTGGAAAATTTGTTTGCCAACTGGCTGCCACTCAACCAGAGCAGCAGATGAGATTCATGAGGTTTAAACTAAATTGTTAACTTACCCTGTGGTAGGCCCACCCACAACCAGTAATACAAGTGGCATGATTGTGTTTGAATTCTTTGATAGCATCAGTCTGCAACTTCCCCTTTCTGTTTGAGCTTGCCTTTCTTCAACAGGCCTATTTGTATACTGTGGGAATGGGAAAGTTCAGTGGCCTTCTGTCTGACAGTAGGAAAGAACTTCAGCCAGAAGTAATAGAATTAGACTTATTGGGGGGGGATTTAGGAGATGATACCACTGTAGAACACTAGCCAATACAATGTCACTGTTCAAACCCCATCAACAAATACTTAAAAAACCAAATCCTGATTCCACAGGAACACACACCTGTATGCGATGCCGTCCTCCTCCTTCAGTACACCATAGTCTCTGGATATGGACTGGGTGAGGTCTGCCACCAAGGGGATGTTCATGGGACCCAGACCTCCCTGCTTTCTTGGTGTATTGATCCTACAGAGGACAATGTCAGCATCAACGGTTGTTCATTGTATCAAATTTAAAACCCCATTCAGCACAGGGGAGCACATGTAGGAGTACCAATATTATATTATTAGCCTTTCACTGACACCTATACAGTATATACCTTAAGTGTTTCTCAACCTGTACATAACACTAAACACTAGACTGCACCCAGAAATCATTACCAACAATTACTTACAGTTTTGGATGGTTTTTTCTAGAAAGTCAAGTTTGATCAAGATAAGTGACCGTTAGCTCCTCTCAGTAAGTCAGAACCCAGAAGAGAACTTATCAGTACTATGCAGGATGGCAGAGTGAGAGAAGATAAACTGGTGTGGGTGTTGCCCAAGATCTGCTAAAACCCCTTACAATTTTCCATTTAAATGTAAATGGCAAAAAATTAGAAACTGGATACAGCAAACGGATATGAAACATGTACCACCTACTATTGAAGCAGCACATCTTTAAAATAACATGATACCCAAGAGTAAAATCATAAAACATGATGCATGAACACGAGATGTGGACGATCATGGTCCCGCACAGAAAACACCACGCTTGAGGTGTAGATCCAATTTACTCACCAGGCAAGGTGACTGAAGTGAGAGTCTGTGGAGGCAGCAATGACCTCGCAGCCGATTTTACGGAACTCCTCTGCCCTGTCACTGAAAGCCACAATCTCAGTGGGGCACACAAAGGTGAAGTCCAGGGGGTAGAAGAAGAAGACTACATATTTTCCTGAAAAGCACAGAAGGGGAAATGGGAGATGAATGTTGATTTCAGGCAACCCACGTTTACTATGTCCTACAACTAAACAGAGCAGTTGATACATCAACCAACAAGACGGTGTCTACATATAAAGCCCACAAAGTCAAAAACTGAGGATAGCTTTAATCTGTTACCTTTGTAGTCTGACAACTGGATGTCCTTAAACTCCCCTCCCACTACAGCTGTGGCTTTGAAGTCCGGAGCAGGCTTGCCGATCTTAGCATTTCCAGAAGACATGGTCTTGGTGGCAGCTCACTTGGGGGAGAGAGCACAGATAGTCACATTCCTGATACACAAACATATATAATGCTGGCTGGGTGGGTGAAGTCTGAGGCTTCACCTGGATCTCCAGCAGTGTTAACACATGCAAAATTTCAACTGAACTCAAGGCTTAACTGGTTTCGAGGTTTTACATCACTGATCATTTGCGCATTGCCCAAAGGCTGGTTCAGTAAGGCAAATACTTACAGTCACATGAGAGTCAGTTGTTCAGCTGGCAGGGAACAATGGTCTTTTAGCTTACATAATCACAAAACCCATCAACCAACGCAGGAATACATAGTTCTCTATTATGTTGGACTGCAATTTTATCCCTTGCAATATGTGGCAGAGCAGAAGATCATTAAATTATGATTGTGTTGTTCCAACTAGGTATGCAGCAACAGCCGGGTGGCATTCTTCTCATTCTCGTGACTGAAGAAATGTACTTAATTGTTTGCGTAAATTGTGTTACATAATCACATAAGCTTTCACAACAAGTAGTTACGTGAATTATACAAACGTACAGCAAACGCTCATCCAAGTTTACATGTAAGGTTACCTTTCATGTTCTTAAATCGTGTGATTAATGGATTTTACGTTGTCTGACAGATGAATTGGCAGCAGGACAGCAAACGTTAAACAAGGCAAGATGCAGAGGGCCAACCTTCCCGACACCACAGAGACAAAGAACAAGCTAGAAAGAAGCCCAAGTACAAGGAGGAGGGGAGGAATTGACCCACACTGCATGGCTAGCTTAGCTTAATCTATTAAATCGACTTCTTTTACGTTCTCTTTTCCAGAGCAAATAGTTTATATCAGCCATGCTGCGCATTCACATTTGAACTCTTTAAATGATGGAAGAATGAGACAAAATAGTTGCAAGGTATACTCACGTCTCTTCACGTAGAACCGAGATGAAGTGGAGTAGAGCTCTGCTGCGGCTGACTGGAGATACACGGAGAAAGACCGCTAGGTGCAAGAAGTAGGCGGGGCCAGCCAGTGTCCCCGGAAGTGAAACCAAAATAGAAATACGTTTTCTTTCAAAATATAAGTTGAGAGTAGACTGCCAAACATCTTCACACCACTTTCTATTATGGCTCTATCAGTACTTTATTGGTTAACGCGCCTAATGATGTTTTCAAAATAAATATTGCATATTTATGCTATAAAATATATAACTTTTGCCTGAAAATTGGGCACACTTGGCCCATATTTGAACAGTAACAATTATTTTGAAGTTGCTTGTGGTTTCCACCTTGGACCCAGGACAATGTACCCCACGTTCCGTTAAGCTTGGCAGTGTGTGTGTGTGAAACTGGTTTGCTAAGGCTGTATTTTCAAACTTCTAGGTAAGCTAAATTGTATTAATCGATTGTGAATATAGTGTAATTTCCAGACGAGAGCGAGGAACAACAAACACAATTAAATTACGCAGGCAAGTAGTTAGCAAGGTCCCAAAGCAAAACAATGGATTCAATCAAACATGGCCTAGCTTGTCTAGCTGTAAGTTAACTTTAAAGATGCTGAAACAGCCAATTCCTGTTTGACAATATGTTGACTTATATATGCAGAGATACCATGTTGAAATGAAACTGTTTAATACAGCTAGTTTCGTTGGCAGTGACTGGAGAACGTCAGTTGCAATCGACAGCTGTAACATTAAAGTAATGCTTTCCCTTGCATGAAATATTGCCATATCATCTAGTAAGATGAAGATGTTAGATCGCTTACTCTTGCCTGTGAGTCTGATTATCTTCGGGAACTTACAAACCTGTTTAGGGTTTTAATGTAAGCTAAGCAACAACCCATATTCTCTCTGTATTTTCCCATTTTCAACATAAATGCTAATATGTCTGATTTGCCTTTGGCAGCTGACGAAGACCGATTTGACATTGATCCTCTCTTCGTCTTCATCAATTCGAGTTCAGAGGTTCACAAGGACGTCAACACCCTCAAAACAAACACAATTATTAACATGGATTCAAACGGTACGGATGGTGGGATAGAGGGGACACTTATAAACAAGTAAATGTGCGTGACTAGTATGGTAACCACATTATTTGCTTCATATAATTGTTATTATCCTGTTGGCACATCAGCTTCAACTTAATTCAACAGTTGTATAGTATGATCATTGCTAGATCACTAACTAACGATTAACTCAATTCAGAAAAGTATTATACACAATACAATTAATGACAAAATGCACATACTGTTTGTGTCGTTGGCTCTTGATTTCTGAAAACACACAGTTAAGAAATGCAAGTTAAAAAACTTGACTCCCAAATCAATACATCCATTTAACATTTAACATATGCAGTTCATTGTGCAAATCACTTTTCCAGGTTTGATTTGTGTTCCACCATTGCCAATTATTTTACTATCCAACCTTGACACAAGTTGAACCTGCAAGCAAATGTCAATTGTGCAGCATAGAGCCACGCCATTTTTTGGTACAGTAAAAAACAAGGTTCATACCTGTGTTTTTTTTTTTCACAACTAAACAACTCACACTCTGTTTCTCTGCCATTTGTAATTACAACTTTCCTCTGAACATTCCCACAGTGGCACAGCCAGTCATGTGTGAGGTCTGTGGAACATACTTCGAGACACGACGAGGGCTCTCCAGCCATGCCCGTCTGCATCTACGGCAACTCGGAGTGACACTGTCGGAGAGCAGTGGAGCTCCCATAGAACTGCTCTACCAGATCGTCCAGGAGAGAGATGGCTCCCTCCCCAACTTCAAAACAGCTTCCTCTGCACCTGTGCTCATCCCTCCCAAAAAATCAGCCCAGCACGCGCCCAGGATACCTTCAGTCCAGAAGGACAGGGGCTCCTCCTCCAAAGCAGGGGGTAAATTCATGACAACTCTACAAAAGACTGCCTCTCATGGATCTCCAGCCAGCTTGAAAGAGTCATCTGCCTCCCTCCTCCCCTCGTCCTCCTCTACTCTTAGTGCAGCCGAATCCAGAATAAGTGAAGACAGCAACTCAACTTCCTTAGGGCTCTACCAGCCCACAGCCAAGCCACTCTGGGCACCGCAGGAAACTGATGCCCCTCTTACCTTAGGTATGGCTGAACTCTAAACATTCACATACCTTGTCTAATTACATGGCTCTTGATGCCAGATCATTGCTGATATAACATTTTTGTTTTAATGAAATAACTACTGAAAAGTCAACTTCTGACATAGTACATTTTCTCACCCCTTCCTTTCTCTTCTACATTCTTGTAGCCTCACACACCAACGAGGAGGTTCATGTGTGCCAACTTTGTGGTTCCTGGTACGAGACACGCAAGGGGCTGTCAAGTCACGCCCGGGCCCATCTGCGCCAGATTGGCGTAACAGAGAATGCTGATAACAAGGGTAGCCCCATTGACCTTCTTTACAAGATCATGGAAGCTGAAGACCTCAAGCCCATTAGGAGCGAGCAGCAGGAGCCAGTCAACTTTCAAAGCCACCCTAAATCCTCCACTAAACGCCCCTCTCACCTGTCCCCTCCACCCATGTCCAAAGGACCCCTCACTTCCACCCCTCTCCAGTCACTCCCTAGCAAACGAGCCAAAGTCTCAGAGGAGTTTACCTGTATTTTGTGTGGGGAGGAGTTTGAGAATCGTAAAGGCCTGGCCAGCCACTCACGGTCTCACCTGCGTCAGATTGGCGTAGTTGACTTGCTAGGGAAAGGCTCTGCCATCGACGCTGTTCAGGAGCTGGTCAGCAGTGGTATGTTACCTGGCATACACCCCCACCAAACAAACACTGTCACCAACTCATCTGCAGCATCTTCAGCGCCACCCCCAACCCAAACTCCATGCCCAAGCCCAAGCCCAACCCCAGCTTCAGCTCCAGCCCCATCCCTATCCCCATTCCCCTCTGCATCTCTATCTCCAACTCCTACAAAGTCCACTCAGTCCCCTGTTGCATCTGCCAACCGGGCCCCCAAGGCTAAGAAAGGCTTTCGGCTAGCAGTGGACCCCCTGCATAGGAAGCCCAAGCCAGAACCCATGGAGATTGAGATATCTATTCCACCACAGAGATGCAGCGTTAGCAGCAACTCTCCCACTCCGAGGTTGTCTAGTCCTGCTGTTAACTCGGAGTCTCTCAATGCAGGTAAAACTTGCAGCCATAACTCAGCATTGGTTAGTGTTTGACTGTAATATGTGCTTTAACTGTTTGGTACTTTACAATGTTGTCACCTGCTCCCTTCCAGTTTATTCAATTCATACACTCAATAACTGTGACCTGCCCTTGATGTTTTGTATTTGTTTATTTATTTGTTTGTTTATACATGTATGTATCTATGAAAGTTTTGATCTCCTACCTTCCTAATCCCCCTCCCCCCATTTCTCAGTGTCGTCCACAGACAGAGAATCTATTCCAGTAGTCCTGTGTGACTTCTGTGGCCAGCTCTTTGACAGTCGCAAGGCCCTGTCCTGCCATGTCCGTGCCCATCTGCGTCATCTTGGCATCTCCTGGTCAGTCAACACATCACCAATTGACCTCCTCAAAGAGGTCATGCTACATGGTGAAAAAGTAAAAAAAGAGTCAAAGTCCAGTGGGGGTTCAACATCAGACAAAGCCATGTGGGCCAATAGGTCCATGGACAGCCTCCTGTCAGGGGATCCAGCCACCAAGCCCCATACCTCACCCCTGGATTTCTCCCTGAAAGAGAAATCCTCCTCGGGCAAGAGTGGGACATCACAGATTGGTAAGCCATTAATACCACTGTGAAGCACAGTGTGTTCTAGCTAAGCTATTTGTGTCAGTTTCCATTGTAGGGAAGTTGTGTCACATAGTTGTTCTGTTTTAAAGGAAAAATCCACCCTAAAACACTTTAACTCTGTTAAAAACACCTATTGGCGATGTACCTTGCATTTCTGTGGCCATTTTATTGTTTGGTGGTGTATTTTTCTTATTCCTGTGGATAACTGGCCAAATGTAGACACCACAGCCAGATATTTGCAGTGCAGCTACAATGGAGTTTAATAGCAGAACATTTTTTCAGCTATCTAAAATGTCAATGGTAATCGTCAGGTTTTTGTGTCAGTCCGACAGAATCAAAGAGCAGGGGCTTCCTTCTAGACTCACCATTTTGTACCAACATTCAACAATCATACAGGGAAAATCCATCAACAGGAGGCGGATAGCAATTTCTCCACCAAAAGTAGCCTCAATAGTCCATAATGCAATGCAGCCACAAGACATATTGTGTTTTGAGTAAGGGTTGCAACTCTCCACCTGCAGGCACTGAATATACTATGTTCAGGCACATTCTCTGAGGGTTGTTGAAAATCATTCTGGGAAATGTAGGACATCACTAACTGAAGTAGATGTGGATGAGGCAGGTTGAGAGAAAGTGGGTACACCAAAATCGTAAATTACAACAATTCATTACAAAATAACTAAACATTCCTGTCAACTCTCTTTTCGCCCATGGTATCAGACACATCCTGTGAGCTTTGTGGGTTTGACTTTGACAACCGCAAGGCCCTGGCTAGCCATGCACGGGCCCACCTCAGACAGCTGGGTGTGACTGAGTGGAAGGCAGATGGGGTGAAAGGATCGCCTATCAAACTCCTCAGTGAGTGGATCCTGAAAGAGCCTGCCAAGGTGGCAGAAATAACCCGACGCTATCGCATGGGAGACCTCTACATCAAGAAGGTTGGTCTTGCTCTATTTCCAAAAGAGGGCGTTTCAGTAATGCCCTCTAATGTTCCTTTCCTTCCTTGAACTGCCAAGTAAAAGTCTTCAGAGGCAGAAGGTTGCAAGAGAATTTTTTTGACAATCTAAATGGAGCCCCCGTTATCTTCTGCTGTTCTTCACATTTTGGTATACATGAATTGTATATTAGCAATGTCAATTCTAATCTACGTGTGTTTTCCTCCAATCCCAGAGAGCTGCCCCTTCTCCCTCTGTCTCCACAGACTCTGACTCTGTGCCCGGCAGTAGCCTGAAGCCTTTGGGGCTGCAGCCTGGGCACAGGGCAGGCAGAGAGGAGATCGGGGTCATTGGTGCAGCATCCAAGGCAACTCAGGAACGATCGCAGACGGAGAGGGGCCACACACAGACACAGGCAGCCCACGGTGACCTCGGTGTGCACTCCTCAAGGGGTAAGAATGGACACAAACACACTGCGATAGATGAACACATTCTCTATTTTTTTTTTTTTTTTTATCTCTATCACTTCTCTGTGTTGTCAGGGCTCCATCTGCCGAAACACATAGTGACTACAGTGGAGGAAAGCCAGGACACCAACTCTCAGCAGCCGTCACGGTCTGGGAACATCCCCGCTCTTCTGCCTAAGCCCCCACTTACTCCCCTGGTCAGGCTGGTGGGCAAAGTGTATTCCCTCAAGTGCAGGTCAGTGTATAAGATTAACAAATAAGACTCCCTCATTGCTTTTGTATTAAATACAGGAACTTTCAAGTAAAGCCACTGTTAGGGAGCCTTCCTACTTTTGGATTCAATGCTTTCTCTGTTGTGCTCTCACAAAGATCGTTATTCAGTTATATAGAAATACTTTCATTTAACTATCAAACAAGAATATGCTGTACCACATCAACAGATCTAAAAGTATAGGTCCAGATAAATCTAATAAAATGTGAGTGAAAGATAGTTTTTACCTCTTTTTATGCAATGCACATCATACCTCTCCTCTGTCCTGTTGCTCAGGTTCTGTGAGGAAGTGTTTCAAGGACCTCTGTCCATTCAAGAAGACTGGATCATACACCTCCAGAAACACATCTTGGCCCTGGGCTACAAAGGCAAAGCATCTCCCCCTCCTGCCTCTGTGGCTACTCCAGCCCTTGTGGATCCAGTGGCTGTCTAGTCCACGTGCTATTTCTGTAATGGATTTGAGGAAGCTGCCGCCATCTGATTGCTAACTTTTCTGTGGGATGAATGTCTGAGGTAGACAAGAATGACTTGGGGCCCATGTAAAAACATTTTGAATGAGGGATCACCTGGACAACGATTGTGGGGTAAAAAAAACAAAGAAGACAAGAAAACAGAATACTTTTTTTTCCCCTATGTATTTCAGTTATGAATTGTGTTTTGTTTTCCTGGATTGTACTGCTGTGAATTGTCAGAAAAGGATTGTAGGCCTACAGTGTGTAAAACTGAATTATTGCACAAATTTGATGTCCCTCAAATGTCCTGGAGAGGGCGAACATGAGCCATTTGAGAAAAACAGCAGGATGCAGTCCTCTCAGGTGAAGGTCAGTAGATACAAGATAACAACACCATTAACCAAACACAGTGAAAAAAAAAAATGTATGTATGTACATTCCATGCTTATTTTTAATGATCAGTTAGACAACTCAGTGGTTTCTTACTTATGCTATACATTCCTTCCATCTATACATTTCAAGTGCATTTAATGAGTTTGACTGATGTGATTTTTACTTTTGACAAATGAGATGTCAGTTAGAATTGCCCTGTCAAAATGTTGTATTGTCTCCTACTGAGCAAGCTAGAGTGCTCAGCATTTCTCCTTGAATCTTTTCTCCTTTATAGACTTGTTTTATGATTTTGATTTTAAGAGTTTTATTTTCAAATTAATTAAGTAATTTAGAAATGAAATGTTTTTGAATAGCATTGATACTAGGGAGTTACACACTGAGAAGTCATCTGCTTATGTTCTGCTAATGAGGGCTGGGTAGCAGAAAAAGTCTATTGTCTAGAGCAATGGATCAAAAACAAGGTTTCAACAATCTCGAGCGTAGCAACAGATAAGTACAGAGACACTTTTCCAGCTACCACTGCTACAGTTTTTTTTATCCTATATTTGTTGTCTTTTAACACTTAGAATTATTATTAAACAGCTTACATAAATCCATATGAAACCTTTATTTATTGACAAATACATAAATCAATTAGAATCTCTCCCCTTGTCCTTAAAATTTTACGTTTGATTGAATTCACAAGTTCATACGTGAATTCTCCAGATGCAACCTGCAGCTTCCCACGTTCTGGACTACTCAGTCAGGATCTACGTGTTTTCAAATACAGACTCAAATAGGGCGTCTCAGGTAAACCACACAGCAGCTAGAAGTACAGTAATGTCCCAGTTACTCACAAATGATTCTTTCTGCATTAAAACTATTTTTAATTTAATTTTACTGTATTTCCCTTGCCATTTTATCCATTTCATTGTTTCAACTTTTTTCCATCATGTTTCTATTGTCATTTTGGTTCTATTGTCCAGTTGTCTTAGTTTGCCATCTCTTTTTAACGAATGCATTTATTGGGATTTTAATTCACAAAACTGTACAGAAAAACAACAGAGCAACATATCTTGTCATCGTGATTTGTTATTATTTTGTTTGTTTGCAGGTGAAATATTTGTTATAAGCCTCTTTTTTATCTCAACTGTACACCTTGATTGAATTTATTCTTTGTATATTGTTTGTTGTTATATTTTATCAGTTTTTTTTATTCCTCAAAAATATGTTTTATCACTGTGCAAATAATATTAAACTAGGCCAGAATTATGTAATCTCCCATGTTAATCACAAGAGGTCAACCACTAGATGTCCAAATTTGTTTTTTTGTATTTTTGAATAGATTGTTTTGTCAAAAAAAAAAATCTATCTTGAAATATGCAAGGTGAATTTTTCAAGAATTGAGAAAAAATCCCATAAATTTTTTGTCATTTCACTTTTAATTATTTATGGTTTGGTCCAATCATCATGAAGCGTTGATTAGCCATGATGTCAGCCATCAGTATAGAAAAAAACAAAACAGGACACCAACAAAGCTACAGCAGTTAATTGATTGGAACAAACTATGGATCATGAAATCAAACACATGCCTGTGTGTTAGATCAGGTAGGTGAGATAGATTGAGTCATCATAAACCCAGTTCTCAAAAAGCTCTGTTGTTACTAGAGGGAACTCTCATCTGAAGCCTTTTCAATGTTGTGTGTTGGGTTCAGTAGAACATTTTAAGCTCTGACACCATTGAGGATGTAATTGTTTCTCTCTGTGGAATGTCTGACCGATACTGTGTTGAATGACAGCTCAGTGAGCTTGCTTATGGCCAGACTGTATCCAACCGAGGCATTTCTCTTATTTTTCACTCTCTTCCATCACATCTATGTTTCATTTGCAGATTGTTTTTGTTTTGACATTGCTTGATTCATTCCTCTGAAACCACAGGCTTTGCCTTTGTCTTTGTCTTCTCAGATTCTGATGAAATAATAATTCATTAAATGACACCTATAGTTTCATTACAAACTATATGTGTAACCAAATTATCTGATGGTCACAGCTCAATATTTCAATAATAGAGGATCACATTATTAAAAATGTTGCCATTTTGTAGGCTTAAGATAGTTAATAACTTTGGTTGTGTTCCAGAGTGATTGATTTTATAAATGTAAATGTCAGTTTTTTCAGATGGTGGTTTTCATTTTGGAGCAAAACTCTTCACTTATTCCTACTATTTCTCTGAGCTGTCTTTCCCCTGAATTCCATATCCCTGTTGTCCATAATGTCCGTAGTGTGGCTTCTGACTTGCCATTCCCCACCCAGAGCTAGCCATCCTTATATTGACAGAGGGGTCATTATTCTTACTGCCTGTATGACTGTCAATCAGCTGGACCCCAGAGGAAGGAGAGGGGATTGAGCCAGTGTGAGTTCTGCAGATATAGTATTTCCAGCCAGCATGTTGGATTTCACTTAGTTCTAGACTAAAGAGATGTCGACCCAGCTTAATGAAAATGAGAGCCATATCAATCAAAATAATATATAGTTTCAACATCTGCGAAAGCTAGAAAAAAGTTGTTACAAATTTCTGTGTAACATTGCAAGTCA